>JAMPIV010014819.1:0-45000 GCA_024509875.1 Oreohelix idahoensis
ATGTGCTTGTGCCTTTCTTTAGGAACTTTATCTAATAAACAAACAGTACCGTTAAACTTCAACGTCCAGCGATTTCGGGACACTTTGTTAAATTCAACAAACCCCAAATCTGGGGCTGTACACGGAAGAAAAATACTTTTACCTAAGCCAAGGTTTAGTGCTGTTTTTTATGTATTTCCTATGAAGTGCCAGAATTCACCTTTCGGTAAGTCTGCGTGTGTGTTTGTGGGGATGGCCAGCCCTAGTGTGTTTTTTTGAATGAAAGGAGATTTATCTTTTCTTTACCCTTTTAATTAGTTCGACCTTATACTAAGGTGCATTATATTCCTTGTACGGGATCTCTCCTAGTGGGATTGGGTAACTGTGTTCCTTCCCCCTCCCGTAAAATTTGCTGATTTAAAGGGAGACAATTGAGAACCCTAGCTTTCCTCTACACCCCCCCCCCCCCTTTTTCTGTAACCCTTGCCTCAGAGTAATAACTTTACCAGTGGGTTAAATTGCCTATCTCTGATCACCCACCCCCCCCCTTTCTTGTCTTTGGGACCGGGTTTTGTCTGTTAGTAAATATAAACGGGAAACGGTGGATGGGATATTTCTCCTCAAAACCCCCCTCTTCCCTAGTTATATTTGTATTCTGTAACTTTTGATTTTTGACTGTAAATGTACAATTATGTGTGAGTCCTTTATGATAATAAAGGTATGAATATTTATTTGTGTTGGTTGTCGGTTGGCCTAAAACTCCAAACATTTCCATCTGTGTAGTTTGTATTCATGTACGTTGAGCGACAGAATCACCAAATCGGTGAGCGCGCCTGAGCGACTGGAACTGACAAACAATTGTTTGTGCAGAAGAGAGATAGGAGTAGTCTGTGAGAAAACAGATATTGTCGTAATAAGAGACTGTCCTTGCTCCTTCCCAGCGCTTGTGAATCTACTACCTCATTCACCTAAATCCTTATTCTCACAGAGCCTTCAATATCACTTTACACTCTAAAGGGACCAATATTCATCAGCACCCTCTCAGATAAACATTACGACATTCCTCAACTCTTCTGGAGTGGTATTTAACATAATATCCTCCTCCTTTCTTGAGGTCGACCTGACCTGAAGGGTGGCCATATACACAGGTTTCCTTCTGCAATGGTCAGTATCATGATTGTCCATCTGACAATTCTTACACCACCTCCTTTTTTGGTTGAAAGATTTTCTTTCATCATATTTCCTTTCATCGAATTGTGGGGTTTTATTTTTATTGTCATACCGTGGCCTATCAAACTGGTGCTTACCTTTGTTTTGATCTCTAGGATCAAATTTATTAAAGTTCTGTGGTGCCTTAAAATTGTCTACTTGTTTCCTTTTATTACCTGTTACCTCTGCCTGAGCTGCTTGGTACCTTTCAGCAACATTTAGCAACTCACCCAGCCTCTCTGCACTTTGTTCCATGAGAAACTTTCTCAGGTCTGGAGCCATGGACTCTCTTAATTGTTCTATAAGGACCATTTCCTTAAGATCTTGGGTTTTCCCCAGAGAAGTCCATTTCTCCAGGTATGTCTCTAACCGTGCAGAGAACTGGTGATAGGTTTCACCTGACAGTAGTTTAGCGTTCCTAAATTTTTTCCTATAAAATTCTGCGTTCTTTTCATATCTTAACAACAGAGCCTGCTTTAGCATGTCATAATTTTCTTGATCACTTCTGCTCATTTTGGCAAAAACTTCATAAGCTGCCCCACGAAGCCCTTGAGATAACTTTAAGCTCCACCTTTCTCTCTCTAACCCATACGTGGTAGCTAATAGTTCATATCTATTTAAAAAGCTCTCAATATCATCGTCTTTCTCAACAAAATGATCTAAATGAAAGTTCATAGCTGAGGTTGAGGCTCCCTGACTAGCAGTAGCATCAGAGGTAAAGGGACTGGCACCATTTTCAGGAGCATGGCCTTGAAACTCAAACTCCCTTAGTCGTAACTCATGTTCCCTTTGTAATCTCTTATCCTCTTTTTCTGCTTCCCTCTCTGCAGTCAATCTTCTTTCCTCTGCTTCCCTTTCTGCAGCTAATCGCTTGTCTTCCCTTTCTGCCTCTAATTTCTTAGTCTCAGCCTCAATCTGCAACCTCTTAGTCTCAGCCTCAGCCTTTCTTTCGACCTCTTTTTCTAATCTTCTTTCTTCCCGTTCAATATATTTGTCACATTCGGCAGTGACATAAGCAATCATAATTTGCCCGTCCATTCCTAACTCTTTTGCAGTCTGCACAGCAGCAGATCGAAATTTGGCCAGGTCCGCCATTTTCTAACAGGTAAATGTAAACAATATCTAACTAAACAATATAATCTATAATTATTTATCCAATGACACCACAGGCACTGAGAGCTCAACCTATTTTAATTCCACCCAAGGATACCTTTTAATTCTTATAATTCCCAATATATATAACAGGAGAAAGTTCAATATCCCGGACCGGACCCCAATATATGTGGTAAAGTGGGATGATATAAATATTTATAGGGGACTTAGTGTACTGACTGAGATCAGCTGTGAAGGTATCTGTATCTAATAGTGTGGAGTATTACAGATGACCTTACTTGCTACCACATATATATATCTCAGTCAGACCTATTCTGGAATATTGTGATGACTACGTTGAATGTCTAGGGTTATGCAAATGATGAAGTGTAAGTCACAACAACAACAGACAGATAAACACTTTAATTTATTTCACAGCACTTTACAACACTGTGACACTCACACACATGTAACACTCTATAAGACTATCTTAACTGAGTCAGTTTTAAAAGTCAAATATATATATGTATTAATTCCTTTACATAGAGATATCCTGATTCAACTACACAGTGAACCAGGAATCACAATCAAATATAATTACAAGTAGTATGTACACAGTTTATCAATATAATCTTGGTATTGACATATTTTATTATTCTTATCTTATGTGTGTAAGTTGTGAAGTAGTAATATGAGTTAATACTGGTTTTGTTTTTCAAGCTAGAGTGTTGTTTGTCATCATGACTTCAAGTGTTTGATCATTGTGGAAATAATATTGGGAAAAGTTCACAGTTCCTGTCAATTTAAACAGTTTATAGTCCCTCTTTATTTACTGTCAATTTTAGAGGGGGGGGCACATAATGTTGAGCTCCTTTGGCCACAAAATCTTAACTTTCGTGATGGCTGCAGGAAAAGACTCCTCTGCTCGATTACTTCAATATGTTCTGGAGACACCTCACTGGTCGCTATCTGGACCAAGGAGTATGCTGTCAGCCTCCGGATTCAGCACAACTCAGGCCAAATGCTGCCTCAATAACTTAGGACCACAGTCCCTGAAACAAGAAGGTTGTACCTCCTATTTCAAAACTAATTTATAATCTATTTCCACACTGAGCACAATACATAACAAACACTTGCGTTCAGTGCTGTAGGCCACTGCTAGCTTCATCTGAAACAATTTACACCAGTATACTCCTCCCTAATGGTTACTACGCCTCTGCAATTCCAGCATTAGTTCCTTCTAGTCAATAATATAGGTGTCAGTGTACTGTTTGGTAATTCCATGCAGTTTTACTTTTTTCCGACACCTCCTATTCAGGTTGGAGCAATATTTAGGCTTTTCTCATGTTGGCTACTGAACCACACACATATACAGACATAAACTATCAATTCACATTCAATTTTCATTAAAAAGATATCAAATATTTCAAGCTTACCACAATTCATGGGAATAATAAACAGATACGTTGACCAGCGATGAACATGGCACAAATTCCGATCTGCCTCTGTCCCAGGCTTTATTTTAGAAAAATATGCACTGGCATATCAACGCACTGTTCCTTAATAGGTTTATTACAAGATGTGGCACGGAACCGACGCTCTGAATTGACTATATTGACGGATCTAACCAATCATGCCATGTTTACACATCTTTTCAAAAAATATTACCCTTCTCACGTTTCCCCTAACAACTAAAAACAGTATTTGCAATCCAACTAATCGTGTTTAGCCTTACATCTCAATCCCGCCAATCAAATAGGATTTAACATGGTGACCCATTTCCCGTACAATGGTGGTCTCAAAACATGCCACTGTGCGATTCTGATTTGGTGCTGTCTAACACCCACACCATTTTCTTTTGGCTATAATTTGTTAATTCCTAGACTATTTGCGTAACACTTAACATATTCTTGGTTAGCAAGTCCTGAGGAACCCAAATATATAAGTTTAAGGGAGCGAGGTGGCGGCGTTCAAAATATTTGTTTTCCAAAGATAGTCGTATATTTGTTTTTTTACCACCCGTTCACTTCGATGTCATAGGATGTCTTATGTACTTTTAGGAGCTTAGATGTAAATCAGTAGAATTTCATGTTTCCTAATAAGCGTTTAACATGTTTTTTAAACCTGATTCTTGTAGTAGTAGTGTTTTTTGTCACTGTTTATTTGAAAAAAAAATGTTAGTATTGCAGGCCTTACGCGTGGAATTTGCGTTACTATTGATCGCGAAACGCGTGTTAGTGTTGCATGCTTCCTGCCTTCAGTCGTCCCTCTCTCTATCCTACTTTCATCTGTCTTTTAGTTACGCCGTGTATAAAATGGAATGAATGAAATATTAAATCTAGGTCATCACGCAGCGCCTATCTCAATGTTTTCTAAGAAATGCAGTACACGTTTTATTTTTTGAAACGCGTGTATGCTACTGTAGGCTTTACTATCAACGTGAAAACGTTACGATTTGCAGACGAAGTAGAAAAAGGGGGATTTTTGTACTACATTGTGACAGCACTGTTCTCTTTTACCTTTTCTCTTTTCTTTTATTGAATTAATTCGTTAGGGGGTACATTTACTTTTTAATTTATATATGTGTATTTAGAATGTCTCACGACACGTACTCTACCCCCATTTATCTTCCTGATCTGCTAATTTATTCCCAACAGTTCCTGTGTAAGCTGGGATCCAAGCATGTTATCATTGCACCCCTTGGGTAAAACTGTATTGACTAGCATATCTCTTTTGTGGTGTCTGGTCAGCTGCATCCATGTCAGTAATAGAGGCCTTGACAAGGAAACAGAAAATCTATAAAACTGGTTCATTGAGAATTATCAGTAACTATTTCCAGTGCTTTTAATATAGCTACAATTTCAGCAGTGAGGACTGAAGCATCCTTTAAATTGCTATAACTTTGGTTAATTCTCTACTGTTGTATTACTACTCCTGCATTTAACTGTCCATTGTTGCTTTTGGATCCATCTATGTATATTGTCACACTTTGCGTTGTGAGCTGGTCTATGCACTTTTCTTAGCCAGCTTGCTTCCCTAAGTTGTTTTACCTTTTTGGTAAGGCTATAAGTGATAGCATTTCTATATTTATTATTATTAGCACTTACTGTGTTTGATAGGATTTCGTAGCGTGTTCTTCCTTTGTTCTCCGTCCTGAGGGATATTTGTCTGAGTCCAAGGGACAATCACCAGTTTTGGTTTGTTTCTATCAAAGACTTTATGGGGGTCCCAGTAATTACTTCTCAGCTCTTTCAATCTTCATCTCTGGAGAATTACGCTCAAAGCCACTTCCAGTGTTTCTATTTACATTGATTTAGTTGTACCTGCTATTGCTGTGATAGCTTGATTTTGTTTTCTATCTAGATTAGCTTTGCTGGAAACTGTGGCAGTCAACACAATGCTGACGAGTCTTTGTTTCCAGTGATTAAACGATGTATAGAACATGAGCATTATTTTGTGCTGGCCTTTCATCAATGACCCTTTTTGATTCTTAGCATAAATATGAGGCGCTTACAGATTTTTACTAAATGGTATGTATGTTTATTCCACTTTAGTTATTTTACTAAACTCATGCCCAGTGGGTTATTGTGGATGTACATACTTTGTCCTTTTATGGCTTATATCAATTATATTGTGTTTTAGAGTTCTTCTTGTGTTAAAACAATCATTCCTACTGTTTATTTAACATTGATTTGGAAACCTCAACGTTTCAACCATTGTAAGATTTTGTCTGTTGTAGTATTTTATATAAATCATCATCACTGGCCTTTAGCTCCCCAAGGAGCATAGGGCTTCAGCAACCCCATGCCAAGTTCTTGTGTCCCTTCAGTTCCAGTTCTTTCCACGTCTTCGTCATTTGTCTCCAGTTGTTTTCTCCATGTTTTTCAGTATTTTATAAAAATGACAGAGGTTTTTTAATCCAATCCGCCTAATGGCACAGTCATGTGCAAATTGTGATAATGCTGTTTTTCTGCAAATTGTGATAATGCTATTGCTTTTTGTCACTAAATTATTTTGTTTAAGTTTTTTTTTTAAATGTTTGTGATATAACTAATCCCCGTGATACCATTTTATTGTTCAAATAATTATAATATATCGTTGTTTATTTGTATTGCAATAATATTTCTCCTGCATAAATTGTCTGGATAATAATGTTTTGCCCACTATGCTCATTATTTCTAAACATATTATACAGATCACCCTCATGTAGTTTCTGGGGGTCTCTGAAGAGTCACAGACAGAATAAGACTACTCATGCATGTCGTACAGGGCTACAAATATGAGGTTGTGCATGTTGCTGCCAACTTCATCCTGTAAAACTAATTGCCATAGAAACCACCACTACAAGAGTATGTGAATGTTTGGTACTGGCTTCCTACAAGATAACCAGCTTCCTAAAAGATAACCAGCTTCCTACAAGATAACCAGCTTCCTACAAGAGAACCAGCTACAGTGATGGCTTCTTGCTATGTAAGCAGCTCAAAAGAGAATGGTGATGATGAAAGATCGCCCTCTCTCCGGCATTCATCATAGGCCCTGGTTACATCTAACATTACTGCTACTTTCTTTGGCCATTTTGATATGAGCAGTATGTAGGCCTACAAATTCTTGCCTTACTCTTATTAAAACTTGTAAACATCTCTGCCTTACAGATATGAAAATAATGTGTGTATCTTAGTGACATATGGATATACGAGTGCTTTTCTTAGAAGCAAAGAGTTTTGCCATGCTAATTTAAAAAACAAAATGCACACATCTTTATTATGTTGATATGAGATATGTGTACATCTTTGCCATATTGATATGAGGAGTATTTACACATTCTGATCCTGCTAACTTGGTCACTAGTGAACATTATGTCCGTCCTTTTTTCACTTGAGTGTAAAACGTAAATTTCATATCTTATCTGGGAACCCCTCTTTCTTTGAATTTATGTTAACACTATTAACATATTTAAAATTTAAAATAGTAGTCAGGTCTGGTTGATTTTATTTGTTCTCCTTATGTCCCGTTTTTTGTAACCTAACTTTTTGAAATACAAAAAATACTTGAACTCTTACCTTAGTTTTACTTGTAGGATATTTATACAGAATTGTTAATAGAGATGAACACATTATATTCTAGGATATTATTAGGAGTCAAATAAACGTTTTATTTTACCAACAAGAGCATTTTGTTTTCTTTGCTTTCATCAGCATTTATATCCCATTATTTTCACGTTACCAAAACATTTTTATTTGCTTGTAGGAAGATCTAAGTAGAGATTAGAATGTGTATTTTTTTTTTTTTTTGTAACATTTATATTTATTCTGGTAGGTTTCTTTTTCTTCTTAAATGACCATGCCAACTGCCTAAGGTGATCATGTCTCCTCACAACTTCCTGTCCCTGGCACTGTTTATACTTCTTTTCTTGGCTTCTTTTCATGCCACAATGTCAAACTATGCAGTATAATACTCTCTTTTTCCTCCATTCTTTCCTGTTGTCACGGTATATTCCAGCTTTATGTATATTATCTTTTCTTACTAGCAATAGACTGGGTTATGAGAACATCGACAACACACAACAGAAATGGAATCCAGTGGACTCTGACTAAGCAGTTGGATGATCTGGATTTTGCTGATGACTTGGCTCTTCTGTCCCATAACCGTAATCAGATGCAGGCCAAATTGAAAACACTCGATGAGAGGTCACAGCAATTGGGTCTGAAAATACACAGGGAAAAGATAAAGATAATGAGAATAAATGCAGGTAATGATAATAGGGTTGAACTTGAAGAAACACCAATACAAGATGTAGAATCGTACACATATCTTGGTAGCAATATAGACAGAGTTGGAGGGACAGACAGCGATATCAAAATAAGAATACAAAAAGCAAGAGGAGCTTTCATTGTATTGGGAAATATATGGAGATCAAGAGAAATCGGATCCAACACGAAAATAAGAATCTTCAACTCAAATGTGAAGTCAGTCCTATTGTATGGCTCTGAGACATGGAGAACAACAAAGACAAAAAGCTACAGACTTTCATAAATGGGTGCTTGCATAGAATAGAAGGATTAAAATGGTATGATAAGGTTACCAACGTGGAACTGATGACAAGAACTAGACAAGTGCCAGTGGAACAAGAGATGAGAAGATGGCGATGGATAGGACATACGTTGAGAAAACCAGTTGATAGCATTACAAGGCAGTCCTTGTTCTGGAATCCCCAGGGCAAGAGAGGCAGAGTTAGACCAAGAAGCACATGGAGAAGAGAGCTGGAAACAGAGGTGAAAATGATGAGGAGAACGTGGAAAGAACTTGAGATGATGGCACGTGACAGGAGGACTTGGCATGTGTTTGTTGAAGGCCTATGCTCCTTTGGGGGTGGAGGGTTATGAATGAATGAATGCTCAGAGCTACATCCAGTGACTCTGTTTTTGTAGATCTAGTTGTACTTATTATTGCTGTCGTAGCCTAATTTTGTATTCTGTCTAGTTTAGCTTCGCTGGAGCTGACATACACAATGCTGACATAGTCTGAGTGACCACTGATAAAAGATTTATAGAACATAACCATTATTTTTGTGTTGGCCCTTCATCTATAACCCGTTTTTATTTTAGCATATTTCATGAGGCCCATACAGCTTTGTACTAAATGATCTGTACGTTTATCCCACTTGAGTTGTTTTACTAATGCACAGGAAGCAGGTTATTGTGGAGATATATATTTTCGGTTTTGTTATGTTATAGAATAGTATTTATATTGTGTTTTAGAGTCCTCCCTATGTTAAATAAATCATTCCCACTGTTTATTTAACATTGATTTCGAAGCCCCAACTTTTCAATCATTCTTTGTCCATCGTTTGTAGTTAAAAAAAGGCATATTGGGAATATGGTGTTAGGCCCCTATTTTCTTGACCATCGGCACACTGGGGGTGATGTGGTCAACATCACGCCGGCCGCCGCAACCTTCCCAGAGTTGCCCTGGTACCCAATTCATGAGGCTGGGTCGACCCCGGAGCCGTTTGCAGTTTACAAAAATCCCACCTCAACTGGGGATCGAACCATGAACCACCGAGCTAGGAAGCCAGTGTTTGTTGTATGTTATATAAATCATCACCATTGCCCTTCAGCTGCTCAAGGAGCATAATCCTTCAACAAATGTTATGTGCACATGCGCACCCTACAACGAAAGTTGATAAATACTTTCACTCTATAGATATGATAATTATGTATGCACATTAGTGACATACAGATATAAGAGTATGCACACGTGTTGATGTGAGTAGCACAAATCTTTGTCATACTAATATGAAAAATGTATGCATATTTTCGTAATGTTGATGAAAGAAATATGTGAACATCTTTGTCATATTGATATGAGTGAATATACATTCTGATCCTGCTAACTTGATTACTAGCGCATGTTATATCTGTACTTTTTCAGTTTGAGTGTGAAACATAAATTTCATATCTAACCGTGTAACCACACTTTCTCCGGGTTTCTGTCGGCGCCTCCAATTTAAATAGTAGTCAGATCTCATTGATTCTATTTTGTGTTTGTTGTGTCCTATTCTTTTAACTTAGCTTTTTGAAATACAAATAATACTTGAACACTTACCTTGATTTTACTTGTAAGGTATTTATACAGAATTGTTTCTAGAGATTAATACATTATATTCCAGGATATTATTAGAAGTGAAATATATGTTTTATTTTACCAATAAGACCATTTTGTTTTCTTTTTTCATCAGCATTTATATCCCATTATTTTCACATTGTCAAAACATTTCTGTTTCTTTATAGGAGATATAAGAAGAGATAAGAATTATAAGAAGAGATTAGAATATCAATTTTTTTTACTAATTCTCTATTTCTTTATTTTGTGTGTGTGTGCTGGGAACAAATTTAGGAATGAAGATTAGAAAATATTTGATAGGTTAAAGCATTAAGAACCGTAACTCACTTCAGATCAAAGTGTATAACTAGGGGCATTGAAGTAAAGACAAAAGCTGACATAAGTTCAGATCTACAGCATCCAGACTGACAACTCAAGCAAAAACGCAGTGATAAATGGATGCAGAGTAAGAAGTAACTCTTGAAGTGTTGACACAGGCCTCCTGCAAAGGGGCCAGCTTCAGTGGTGGCCCCTTGCTCTTTACAGAGTGTACAAGGAGAATTAGGTCAGACAGCAAAGATGAGAATCAATAACAGTTTATAGGACGTGATAACAGTAAGAAAAACTAGGGGAAGACAGAACAGAGGAAGACAACATGAGAAAGTACTAAATGGACTGACAGCGTAGCATGGGGAAAAGTCCAGAACAGAACTCACAGGCAACATCAGTGACCAGGCGGTTGTGGACAGAAATAATTGTCTATGCCACCTGGCATGGCAGATGATGCTGATGATAACGATTTGTCATCCAAGAAGTAAGCAGTATAAGGAAAACAAACAACAAAATATGAAAATATTTTAAGTGTTTAAGATTTGTTCAGAACATAGGATTAATATCGCATCATTTTATATGTTGATGTCCTGTAGAACAGTGATTCTCACAAGTTTATGTTTTGTGTTGAGTCTGGAGATCAGTTAACAGAATCAAAAGACACAATAAACCATCGTTATCGTCATGTAAAGGTATTTCCGTAGCAGATAATTGACGTAGAGGAGTGATGTGTTCTACACTAGGTCCAGCATTACGAGGTGGAGTGATTAATTACCTTCCTCGCTGCTTTTGTCTTTCTTAGGTCAACGACAGTGAGGTACCCATTTACAGCTTGGTAAACTGGAACGTGGCGCTACCAGGCTTCAATCCAGAACTCTGTAACTTTGCCACGAGAGGCTCATCTATGGCTGGCGCTGTAACTTGCATTTTAAAATGAGGACTTTGTTAGCATCCTGATCACCGAGCTATCGTGCAGCATAACTTCAGAACCGCTGAGATAAGAACGGTCACATTACAAAAACTGTCCCTGCATTCAGAAAGTCTAAAACGCGCAAAAATACAGTTACACTGGAATATATCCACCACACACAAAAAAAACAAAGAAAACCGATGAATAACACAAAACAACTTTGAACTTTTTGTTGCCTGACCAAATGAAATTGGATACGCGTCAGCTTATTTTATTTTAGAGAAAACTGCAAACAGACAAATAATTCCCATATTACTAATTGTCTTAATGAAACAATTGTAGCCAGCAATGAAACAATCCCATCAGTTTTTAGAGAAAACACGGAAATGGTGCGCATTGCACTGAGAAAATTAAATTGAACACCCATTTACAGAACACACACGCCTTGCAACATATGCATACTGCGTTTTCATGAAAATCGGAAACAGCGCGCACTGCGCCATGAGAGAAGAATTGAACACCCATTCTAAAGAACACGCATGTCTTTCCATTTTTTCATAGTACTCAGACATTGACCATAAATCATGAAAAGTTTGTCTACAAAGATCGTTAACCACAAATCATGAAAAGTTTGTCTACAAAGATCGTTAACCACAAATCATGAAAAGTTTGTCTACAAAGATCGTTAACCACAAATCATGAAAAGTTTGTCTACAAAGATCGTTAACCACAAATCATGAAAAGTTTGTCTACAAAGATCGTTAACCATAAATCATGAAAAGTTTGTCTACAAAGATCGTTAACCATAAATCATGAAAAGTTTGTCTACAAAGATCGTTAACCATAAATCATGAAAAGTTTGTCTACAAAGATCGTTAACCATAAATCATGAAAAGTTTGTCTACAAAGATCGTTTAATCCTTTAATATCTATTTTTAATCCCTTTCTCTGAGTGTTTTTGTCTCACTTTACCTCTATTACCCTGCGACATCCAGAACAAGGACTACCTTATAACTCTATCAACAAGTATCATCAGTGTATGTCATGTCTAACACCAGTGCCTTCTTCTCACTAAATAACACTCAATGACGTATGTATAATATAAGTCAGGGGCTGCCAAACTTTCTTGGTTCAAACCTCCCTTCAACTTACAATCTTTCGTTCGCTTCCCCACTGCCATTCTAGTACAGCACTGAAACCAAACGATGGAAATACTGTCGATACAAGGTTTAACTTCAAAGTGACGCAAAGAAATTTAACATTTATTTACAGACAACGTTGGAAAGTAGTGACTTACATCACGGCATTTCACATAGCCGTGCCAAATGTATTCTGTCATTGTCAGAAAGGTGCATTGCCAGTACGATACACACTAACTAGTCGTTTCTACCCAGTTGCTGTCTTTTTAAAATTCGATACCCCGTTCAACCTCATCCAAGATGGGCACTTTGATTATAATTGGGGCGCATTATGTAAACTGTGTATCTACTTTCGAATACTAGGCTGGTATCTAGTCGCTTTTCTGGCTAGTACTGATGTCTGCCCTAAAAAAGGGTTGCTCTTGAAAAGGACTACTAGATATCTATAAGTATATAGTTGTCATGTCGTGTGCTTATCCCTAGTATTGTTTATTCAATTTATTGTTGTTCCTTTAGGGGGGGGGGGGGGCCGCAAAAGTGTAGTTTTGTTTTGTTTTTAAACGGTTATAGCTACTTTGCTATCAGTCTCGAAAACGGCGAGTCCCTAAAATGATTTTGTATTTGATGATGAATCATATCGCGTTCAACCCCTCAAGGTTATAATTGTGATATATCGTTTTTAAGTCCAAATAATACGTACAATTGCCGATATGCGAAACTGGCAGTACCCCAGACCTACGGGTCTTTTTATATTTGGTCATGGGCCCTAATATAACCGACTAGGTTGAACGGGACGCACCTCGCCAAAACGAGGCAAAACTTTATTTTATATATATATATATCTTCTGCCCAATCGTTGTATGTAAGGCAAATCAAAATGATCGAACTGTGTGTGTACGGATGTCCAAACAAACAAACCAAAAGAGAATTTTTTTTTTTTTAAATCACAATAAAAACAAGAAATAAAGGGAAAATTGTGAAGTCCTGGGATCCCTAGTCTGATATTTAATCAATTATCATTTGTCATAAGTAAAAGGCTTTATAAGAACACCACCAGACCTTCCCTCTACCTACTATTTACCCACCTATATTATTTTTTGTTCTTGTTAAATATTGTTTAACTATATTATGCAGTTCCCTAGGTCTGTCTATTCTTAACACCTGTTCTATATTTATGGGTGAATTTGTAGCCTGCAAATAATCTAATATTGGGATTCTCTGTTGTTCATACCTCTTACATTTTAACAAAAAATGTTATATATTAAGGACTAATAGCTGAAAAATAGATCCTTAAGTGACGGTCTACATGTTAGTTGCTAATGCACCCTTGGAACGAACGAACGAAATCTTTATTTCATCAGGGTAAAGAAATAGGCATAATTGCCTTTTTACATTTCTGCCCTGCACTTGGATTTTATTTTAGCTACTGAAAATTTCCGAAGTGAAATGATTGACACAAATAGCGATGACTTTATAGACAACTCCGTATTCCCGTTGAGTGTGGAATCACGTCACACGTGTGAATCACTATGAATTCAACAATAACTGTAGAACAGATGTTGAGAACTGTCAGACCAGCAGAACTACACAGTATAAAATGGATATCAAAGTTTTGTTTTGGTTTCATGCGTCAAACATTAATTATTGAAACATTAAATTGCAAGTCCACATTTATTACCTTAAAATAACACACCCAATTGTCCCCAAAAACATGAGAGCTAACAATTATCTCAATCATACATCACGATGGTCATGTAAAAATGAGTATGGTCATGAGTAAAACGAAATGTTCAATTTAATAGATAAATAGGTGTATTTAATAAATACATCTATTAAATGATTTCCACACTCTGTTAATTCTGTCAATCTCAAGCAACAACTGCCATAATTTGCTCTAGCCCCAAAATTTCGCTCAATTATCATTCACACTTCCTTTTTTTTTATAGGATGAATCTGTACATTCAAAGATGGAGAAATTTGTAACAAATGAGTTTCCATTATAAATTTTAATTGTGAAGTTATATTTTTAATACCGCTGGCGCGTCTTTCAATTTTCAATCTTCTCTGTTTTCTCTCCTGTGCCCACGTAAGACCTACTGTTTCCTTCATGGCTATTGCTAATTCTTTGGATATTCTAACTCTACTTTCAATGCCTGCTTTCCTGCAAATTTCCTGACGTGACGTTTCTGAACAGCGTTGTAGTTCATGTGCCTGCTGCAGGTCTAATGAATCAGTTGATGTTCCAGCAATATGTTTTCTAACAGTGTGGAGCAATTGAGATCGCTTACGTTTTGTTGGCGTTCTGGTGACTGATGTTTCTCTTCTATGTTTAATTAGTTTTTGTAGTACAATAGGCTGTCCTCTGGTTTTGCATTTTATGATATTACCTTTTGCTGTTTCTAGTTTTTTTCTAACAATGGATGTGAATAGGGTTTCTTCTTCTTGTGTTAGTGGTTGTGAAGGTGGCTTAGCAAGTAACTGTTGTACTGTGATGTCGCTTTTGAAGACAGGCGTGGTGGATGTACTTGTCGTATGTATAACTGACTTGGTAGGTGTAGATGTGGCAACAAAAACTGGCATGCTAGGGTGAGTAGTGTTATCGACCTCCAAATGAATAATGGTATCGCCTTTAATGTGAGCTGGCACATCAACCTCCAGTTGAATAATATCATCACTAATGTGGGCAGGCACATCAACCTCCTACTGTACAGAGCTATCCTGACTACAGCTAACTGACTGACTACAGCTAAGTGACTGACTACAACTAACTGACTGACTACAGCTAATTGACTGACTACAAACTAACTGACAGACTACAGCTAAATGACTGACTAGACATGGAGGGGTCAGAAAGAACATCACAAGGGATAGAGCAGCTTTTTGTTTTTAAAACACCAAAAGATGTCTTTGCAACATAATTGCACAGTTGACATTCACTTATAGTTAAATTATGGTTTTAGTCTTTCCAGATGTGCTGACTGTTTTCCGATAGTAACTTGGCTGTTTCAAGACACTTCTCATTATGCCTCCTTTTTGAGTTTTGTATTCGTAAGTAACACTTCTTGCAAAATATAGTCGAATGCTGTGTGGGTTTATCATCTGATACGTTAATTCCAAACACAAAGAACAGATCATTAACGTAATTAGAACAGTTCAGTGCTTTCTGAATTGAACGTGTTGTTTTGGAAGTTAATGCTCTCTTGCCACAGGCTCTGCACAGTGCACTGGCACAATTCATATGATGCAAAACAGTATGTTCCATTTCGTTGTTATGTAGTATAGTTTACTTGTGTATGTATAAAGATAGAGGAATATTTGGGACTATCAAGTCTAACACCCAGGAATACGACAGGGATGCCCCTTATCAACCACTCTATTTTTAACAGTCATAGACTGGGTGATGCGCCAGACAACAGAGGGCAGTCCAAGAGGAATAAGATGGACAACATTTTCTACATTGGAAGATCTGGAATATGCAGATGACATTGCACTGCTAGCACATTCACATCAACACATCCAGGAAAAAAACGGATAGACTTAATAAGTTTAGCCAGCAGGTGGGCTTGAACATCAATTTAAAGAAGTCTGAGGTCATGACGCTCAATGTGAGCAACCCTGAGCCCATATCAGTAAGGAATAAGCAATTGGTACAGACAGATACCTTCACATACCTAGGAAGCATAGTAACACCAGACGGCGGGGCAGGCAAAGACATCAACATCAAAATGAATAAGGCAAGAACAGCCTTCTTTAGCCTAAACAACATCTGGAAGTCCTCCCAATACAGCACAAGCACAAAATTAAGATTATATCAGAGCTGTGTGCTTTCTGTGCTTCTCTATAGTGCGGAATGCTGGAGAGTTACAGAGAAGGAAATGTCGAAATTGTCCTCTTTTCACACAACATGCCTAAGAAAAATTCACAGAATCTTTTGGCCGAATACCATCACTAACCAAGATCTGCTTACTCGTAGCAAGCAAGAGGACATGCACACCATCATAGCTGGCAGACGCTGGAACTGGGTTGGTCATGTCCTCAGAAGAGACCCCGATGCCATCACAAGAACAGCTATGCTTTGGACCCCTGAAGGAAAACGAAAAAGAGGCCAACCAAAAACAACCTGGCGGAGGACTGTGGAGGCTGAGATGCAAAGAATGAACCAGAGTTGGGGCACTGTACGAAGGATGGCCACCGACCGAGCAAAGTGGAATCAATTTGTTGTTGCCCTACAAGACGCCACTAGGCATGATGGCCACTGACTGCTTTGACGGTCGGCGGCTAAGGATCAAAGAAGAAGTCTAACACCAGGATGTAGAATGCTTTATCTGTGAATGAAAGAAGATATACAAACAGTTACTTAGAATTCTTTGGCAGCCGTCGTGTGCACAGGATTGTCTACCAAAGAACACTAATGGAACAGTCCTTATCTCACACACAATTTTAAAAAAAAATTCATATTATAAATACAAGATTAACAAGACTTGAAAGATAGAACAAAGTATGTGGAAGTAATCTATCTATAGATTTACATGTTTTCTGACGCTTATATACGTAGCTAAATATCATTATAAATGAATGAAAATGCAAAAACAGATGGTGCTTTACAAAAAGTTATTTTTTTACAACCTTATTTAAGATTAGTGAGTATCAGGAATGCGTTTACAGTAATTTAAATGCTATAAAATCTGGTGACAATATGCTTGTTCTTGTAATGCCAAACTCACACAACTGACTACCACACATTCTCAAGATATGAAACCAAAAAAAAAGTATGTGGAAATAATCTTTAGCTTCCCTTCGAGAAGTCTTTATAATTATAAACTCAAACGAATGGGCCGATTTTTAGATATTAAATTAATAAAAAGATTACTTATTTTATGAATTTCCTCAAATGATGACGCTATTTTCAAAAGTCTGTAACTCCGTCAAAACTAATTTCAAACAAATAAAAATGCAATCAAAAATAGAGCAGAGAACAAAGTTATAGTACACAAAAGAATTTTAGCGCTGTATTTATCCAGAACGAGTGTGTAATCATTTATATTTTACTGATTTTACACACACATCAGCTGATTTTCCCCGCCAAAAACTTAAATAGTCTTTTACGGTGCACACGAAAATTTTATACCCGGTGTCAGAATTCCGGTCACCGAAACTAAAAGAGCGCTCTGGTATAGGGCACAAACAGCCGTGTATTACAACATTCGTACAAGAAGTATAACAGTTATGTAGGCTTGAATTTCTTTGCAGTCAACTTTCGTCGGTGAATGGCATGTGGTACATCGCGATGAAGCATCCAACAATAATCGGCAAGCATGGTCACACTCCACCGTCCTTGATAAAGTGACTCCATTACGGCGATATCTTGATGGAATCGTTCTCCGTGTTCATCGCTGACTTCGCCAAGGTTGTCAGGGAAAAAGTCAAGATGCGAATCGAGCAAATGGATTTTGAGGGACATGTTACAGCCCATAATTCTGTATGCATCTATGCACTGCTTAACAATATGCACATAGTCGACAGATTTGTGATTTCCCAGAAAGTTATCGACGATCGGTTTTAATGTCATCCATGCGCGAAGTTCACTACCATGTAACAAGTTCTCGAATTGTTTGTCTGCAATAACTTTCCTAATCTGAGGTCCTACAAAGATACCTTCCTTTATCATTGCATCGCTAACTTGCGGAAACTTTTCTCGAAGATAAGTGAAAGCTTTGCTCGTTTTATCTAACGCTTTTACGAAATTCTTCATGAGCCCCAACTTTATATGTAACGGTGGTAAAATGATGCTGTCTTTGTTAACTAATGGCTCGTATATTACATTTTTATGCCCGAGCTGCATACGATCCCTGATAGGCCACACCCTTCTTGCATAATGTTCCTGTCTGTTGCGGCTGTCCCATTCACATAGGAAGCAACAAAATTTAGTATATCCAGTCTGAATGCCCGTGAGAATTGCACTGAACTTTAGGTCTCCACAAATCCGCCATTGGTAGTCTTACTTACTTACTTAGTCGTTCCCCTTCTACCGTGAGGTGTAGAGGTTTGGAAGAGAGAGCGCCAGACCATTCTATCAGCTGTCTTCTTCCTGGCCTGGTTCCATTCTAGTCCTCGGTCCTTCAAAGATTGTCTAATGTTGTCCTCCCAGCGAACTCTGGGTCGTCCTGGAGGTCTGGATCCCTGGCTCTTTGTTTCCCATGCTTGTCGTGGTAGCCGATCTTCTCCCATTCTGCAGACATGGCCAAACCATCTTAGTTGGGACTGTTCTATTTGGGTCTGCAGCGGATGGGATTTCAGGCCTTGACGTATCGTCTGGTTGCGGACCATGTCTCTTCTTGTTACTTCAACCACTTTCCTCAGATACCTCATTTCTGAGGTTTGGATCTGGCTTTTGTGGGTTGTAGTCATTGCCCACGACTCGCATCCATATGTCAAAACTGGGACATAGGTGGAGCGGTATACAGCCATCTTCGTTTTCTTACCAACCTCTTTCTTGCTGAGGAATCCACGATTTATGGCCTGAAAAAGTCTCCCAGCCGCTGCTTTTCGAGTGGCCAACTCTTCTTTGATACCTCCCTTTCGGTCTATAATAGCTCCGAGATATTTAAAGTGGTCGACCTGCTCCAGGACCTGTTCTCCCAACTTAATCTGATGTTTTCTTTCTTCTCGTGATATCACCATGGATTTTGTTTTAGAGCTGCTTATGACCATCCCTCTCTTCTCCAGCTCTTCCTTCCAGACTTGCAGGTTGGATTGGAGATGTGCCTCTGATTTAGCAATCAGGGCAACATCATCAGCAAATGCCAGCTCCGAAACACAGACCTGTCTCATCTTCCAGTACCCCACTGAATACTTTCTTGTTCTCTCCTTACATGCCTTGATGACATCGTCCATGAGGAGTATGAAAAGATAAGGTGACAGGATATCACCTTGTCTTACACCAGTGGTGGTCCTGAACTCCTCTGACTTATGGTTTGCTGTCCTCACATAATTTCTGCAAGACTTGTAGAAGCTCTGTATAGCATGAATCAGAGGTGCTGGAATATTCTTCCTTGCCAAACAGTCCCAAAGTTTGCTCCAGGGGACTCTGTCAAACGCCTTTTCCAGATCTATGAAACAAAGATGGATCTCACTCTTATACTCAAGGGCCTTTTCACTCAACTGTCTGAGTGTGAAGATTAGGTCTTGAGTACTTCGGTTTGCTCGGAATCCGCACTGGACCTCATCCAATTGTGGCTCAGCTAGGCGTCGGAGTCTCTGCTCTAGGATTCTAGAGTAGATTTTACCAGGGACACTGAGAAGGGATATGCCTCTATGGTTTCCACATTGTCGATTGTCACCCTTTTTGAAAATTGGTGTTATGATGGCAATCTCCCAATCCTTTGGTATGGTCTTGTTGCACCATGCTGCCTGTAGGACCTTTAAGAGTAACAGGTCGCCTGATGCTCCCATGTACTTAACCATTTCTGGTGTTATACCATCATGCCCTGCTGCTTTGCCCATCTTGATTTTCTCTAGTGCTGCCCTCAGTTCTTCCATCTTTATGTCATCTTCACCATCATTGGTTTTCTCTTCTGTGCTAGTGGTTATCATTTCTGTTGCTTCACCATGCTCACCATCCAGGAGTTCTGAGAAATATTCTTTCCATCTTTCCATTACTTCCTTCGGGGCAGTAAGCAATTTGCCTTGCTTGTCCTTTATAAATTTGAGAGGGCATTGTTTTTCCTTCCTCATGTTCTTTAGGGTCTTATAGAACAATTTCTGGTTTTCTTGTGCATCTTTTTCTAGCTTTTCTCCAAATTCTTCCCAGGACTTCTGTTTTGCTGCTAGCACTTTGTTCTTTGCTTCTGTTCTGAGTATCACATATTCTCTATATTTTTCCATTTGTCCTGTTGTGTTTTTAGCTCCTAAGTATTGTTTCCATGCCATTTTCTTCTCTCTTATTTTCTCTTTGACTTCCTCTGTCCACCAAGGTGTCCTCTTTCTCTGGTTCCCAAGTAGGACTTCACCGCATGCTTCTGCAGCAGCTGTCTTTATTATATCCTTGAATTTATTCCAGAGGGTTTCCAAGTCATCAGGTCGTTCTTCTGTGTTGCTCACTGCTGTAGCAATAAGCCCCTGATATCTGGTCTTAATCTCTGGCTCTCTCAGCTTGTAGGTCCTAATGCTCATTTCTCCTGCTCGTTTACTTGGTTTCTTGCGTGATGTTGGGCAGTTCCTAGGCTGAGCAACTCTTTCAGTTGTTCGTTTGATTGTTAGCAGGTAGTGATCACTTCCAATCTCTGGCCCCCTCCAGACTCTTGCATCTCGGACATATCTGAATGAGCTTCTCCGAACAATGGCATAGTCGATCACTGACTTCTCATTCTTGGTTGGTTCACATCTAGTGTATGCATGTATGCGCTTATGGGGAACTTTGTGTTTGTAATGATCAGATTCTGCTCACTGCAGAATCTAAGGAGTCGCTTTCCATTGTCATTGAGAGTATCTTCTCCATATCTTCCGATAACTCCACCCCATCTAGCATGGTCATTTCCAACTCTGGCATTAAAATCTCCGAGCATAATAACTTCATCTAGGCAGTCATCCACTGTCCTTTGAAGCAGCTCGAAGAATTCCTCCTTGACCTCTGCTCTCTCATCCTCATTTGGCCCATACACTATGACCAGGTTGACTATGGTTTCTCCTTCTTTTAGTTTTACAACCATAATGCGCTCCGAGACAAAGTTCCATCCCTTGATACTATCTTTTGATTTTGGGCCACAATGCAACCCACGCCCCCTTTAGCTCTTTCAGATATGGGTACACCACTGTAGAGCAACGTGTTGCCATCGAGATCCATGACTCCTTGTCCTTTTTTCTTCGTTTCCGTTATAGCCAGGATTTCTAGTTTTGCTTTCCTCATCTCTTCCACCAGCTCCTCTTCCTTCCCATTTATACTTCTTGTGTTCCAAGTTCCATAAGTCGTAGTCCGTAGTCCGTTCCAGTTCGTCGCCTTTAGAATCAGTCCGGTTTTCTCTCTTGTATTTCTCGTAATCATAGTTTAAGACAAACAGGTGATTGGCCTGTTGTGCCTTTGCATGGTGGAGGGGCTGCCTCCTTACGGCCTCCATGCAGGCCGCCCTCCTCCTTTTTCATCCGGGCTTGGGACCGGCATGGGCGGAGTTGCCATTGGTAGTCATTGTACTTTATTTTTGCCAAAAGTATAGCCATATTGTCATAAGTTTCTTTCATATGAACAGAGTAGACGACTGGAATTGATGAAAATAAACTTCCGTTATGCAATAACACGGCTTTTAGACTAGTCTTGGAAGAGTCGATGAAAAGTCGCCATTCGTTGACTATGTGCTCATGACCGAGGTGCACCATTAGACCGTTTACATCTTTGCAATAGCAAATGTCATCATCCATCTCAAAGTATTGAACAAGTTCTCTGTGTCTATGACGAAATTTAGATATCGGAGTATTGGGCGCTAAAAGATTCCATTCTTTGAGTCGCGAACCGAGTAATTCCGCTTGTCCTTTTGTAAGAGCGAGATCACGTATTAGATCTGAAAGTTCTGAATGGTTAATTAAGTGAACACCATCATTCATCGGTATATAATCCGAGTAAGAATTAGTTTCTAAAGCAGGTAAACTATCACTTTCTGATGGTTCATTCACGTCCAACGGATATTGTTCCGGTGGAACTGGGATCGGACATGTGATTGGATTATGAGGAACTGGTTTCGAAACCGATTCAATAGTTGGATTACCACAGAATTTCTAGTTTTAAAAGTGAAACCATGGATATTTGTCAAGCAGAAGTAACAATCAGTAGCGTGATTTGTCGGTTCACGCCATATTACTGGCACTCCAAAAGGCATCGACTTATGCTTCGGCAATTTTCGTAACCAACCTGCCAATGTATTTGCACAAGTCGAACAAACTGCATTTGGCTTCCAAGATTTATTTGCATCATCAACTTTCGAATCGAAATAAAGTTCATATGCTTTCTTTAGTAATGGTGTAAAGTTTTTCTGGTGAACACGATCAAAAAATTTCCGCACACGTAACAGAACAGATCAGCCGAATTTCTACAACTTCTAGAAGCCATATTTCGCTCAGAATTATTTCAAAATACAGTAACTATTTGAAAAATAGCGTAACATATGTCATGCATCTTTTAGCAGCATAAAAAGTAGAATTATTTTGCATTTTATCAATTTTTAATAAGTTATATAGTAAAAATGAAACGGAGAAAATAACGGTTTCCCAAAAATATATTTATTCACAAATATCTTAAGAACCCGATGTGATAAAGATAAACGGATTTCAAATTTGAAATCAGCGCAAGAAACTGACCTAAGAACACTTATTCTTATATAAGAAAGAAAATGTTGTTTGTCAGTGTAATTAGTGAACTGAGTGCCATCCCAAACGCCACAGGCTTTCCTACCCTCCTCCACTTATTAACAACCTGACAGATATTAGAGACTACCATTTTGGGACAAAGGAGAACACACGCGCACACATCCACACAATTGGGCACTTTTAATTTTCTCTCCTTACACTAATTGGGAAAGAAGTATACAGACTGGAAGGAATTATATCGGGTTAAGCTGCCAAATAAGGGAGGTTCGCTCCAGCGCATAAATTCATTCATTCATAACCCTCCACTCCCAAAGGAGCATAGGCCTTCAACAAACACTTGCCAAGTCCTCCTGTCACGTGCTATCATCTCAAGTTCTTTCCATGTTCTCCTCATCATTTTCACCTCTGTTTCCAACTCTCTTCTCTATGTACTTCTTGGTCTTCCTCTGCCTCTCTTGCCCTGGGGGTTCCTGAACAAGGACTGCCTTGTAATGCTATCAACAGGTTTCCTCAGTGTGTCCTATCCATCACCATCGTCTTCTTCTCATCTCTTGTTCCACTGGCACTTGTCTAGTTCTTGTCATCAGTTCCACGTTGGTAACCTTGTCATACCATTTTAATCCCTCTATTCTACGCAAGCACCCATTTATGAAAGTTTAGCTTTTTGGTTGTTGTCTTTGTTGTTCTCCATGTCTCCGAGCCATACAATAGGACTGACTTCACATTTGAGTTGAAGATTCTTATTTTCGTGTTGGATCCGATTTCTATTGATCTCCATATATTTCCCAATGCAATGAAAGCTCCTCTTGCCTTTTGTATTCTTATTTTGATATCGCTGTCTGTCCCTCCAACTTTGTCTATATTACTGGGGAGTAAGGTTTGCTATAGGTCTCATAAAAAAATGAGAAATGCCTGCAACCAAGCCAACCGTACCTTCACGAGTGGTCCAGTTCTTGGACCCGGTGCTCCCTGTTTCTACCAACACGGATATGGCGAATGGCGAGTTCTGGCGCCAACAAATATAATATAATAATAATAATAATAAATTATTTAAGCACCAAACACGGCGCATAAGGCAGAAACCAGTGCTCTCCAGGTTGTACGTTGTGACGCCACTCCTCTTAGCTCTTGCACATTTTTTAATCCCAACGTTCTTCCTTCTCTTATTATTGTTCTTCTGAGTGTTTCTTTTGGTCTTCCTTTTTCCTCTTACCCTCAGGAACCCAAGTGAGTGCCTGCAATGGTATTCTGTTGTTTTGCATTCGTAGGACATGACCGATATATGACCATCGTCTTTTCCTTATATAGTTGGAGACATATTTCTGCCTAGAGTCTTCTCTTATTTGTCGATTAGTCTTGAATTCTTTCCAACTGATGTTCATGAGTTTTCTAAGACATTTGTTCTCGAATGTATTCAGCTTGTTCTCCAATGATTTTGTTATTTTCCAACTCTTACAGCCGTATGTTAACATTGAGATAACATTTGAATTAAACAGACGAAGCTTGGTATGTATATTCAATGATCGTAATATAACTATAATAAAATCTCCGGTCCAAAATATGTAATTAGATTTTGTTAAAACTATCTGTACATAGTCGCATTTTTAATGAAAACATAAACTGATGTGATTATCTGGATCTAGTAAAACTGTCAGTGTGTACAACAGTCATTCACCAGTTTCCACATGTCAAACTAGGTAAATAGTTCAATTCGAAGGGAGTATGTTTTGCTAAGTGTTGCAACTCTAACGGAATATTTGTTGCTAAATAGTGGAATTCTAACGGAATATAAAATTCAACGGAGTATGTGTTAAAAATCCACGCTACTGATTCTTTTCAATAAACCGGTAAGTAAACTAGTTTTCTTCTTTTTGTTTTGTTAGTTGAAATACAAATAATAGTACAAATATGTGCTACTGTATTTGCATCTAATTTTCTTTCAAATTATTAGCTAACCTAAACGAAAATGCAAATTGGGTCTGAAACTCGCGATTGGGTCCATTTTCCTGCAATACGGGTACGGCCGAAAATGGCAGCCAAATTTCAGTTGGCGTAACTCTCTATGAATCGAGGGCACTACTCTCACCCGCAGGTATATCGTACAAGGCCAGTAATATAAGTTGTGTATAAGACAACTCACACGCAGGTATATCGTACAAGGCGAGTAATATAAGTTGTGTATAAGACAACTCACACGCAGGTATATCGTACAAGGCGAGTAATATAAGTTGTGTATAAGACAACTCACACACAGGTATATCGTACAAGGCCAGTAATATAAGTTGTGTATAAGACAACTCACACGCAGGTATATCGTACAAGGCCAGTAATATAAGTTGTGTATAAGACAACTCACACGCAGGTATATCGTACAAGGCCAGTAATATAAGTTGTGTATAAGACAACTCACACGCAGGTATATCGTACAAGGCGAGTAATATAAGTTGTGTATAAGACAACTCACACGCAGGTATATCGTACAAGTCCAGTAATATAAGTTGTGTATAAGACAACTCACACTCAGGTATATCGTACAAGGCCAGTAATATAAGTTGTGCATAAGACGACTCACACGCAGGTATATCGTACAAGGTCAGTAATATAAGTTGTGTATAAGACGACTCACACGCTGGTATATCGTACAAGGCCAGTAATATAAGTTGTGTATAAGACAACTCACACGCAGGTATATCGTACAAGGCGAGTAATATAAGTTGTGTATAAGACAACTCACACGCAGGTATATCGTACAAGGCCAGTAATATAAGTTGTGTATAAGACAACTCACACACAGGTATATCGTACAAGGCCAGTAATATAAGTTGTGTATAAGACAACTCACACGCAGGTATATCGTACAAGGCGAGTAATATAAGTTGTGTATAAGACAACTCACACGCAGGTATATCGTACAACGCCAGTAATATAAGTTGTGTTAAAGACCTATGCTCCTTGTGGAGCTGATGGGTGATGAGTGAAAAAATAAATGGCAGTATTCGAATATTGCGCGCTTATTTTTGCTTGTAGCTTTTGCACGCTTGTTTTATAAGTATCCAATATTCATGTGAAGTTACTGTACAGGGTTCTTTCTTTACGTGCCTTGCAAACAAGTATTAGTTTACTATTGTGCACACATCTCTTTCTCCAAAGAAAGTAATAACTGCTGAGTGATGGTTTATAACTTTAATAAACATGACGAACTTCACAATAGACCCATTGATGTGGCCAGGCAATTGGTACACAATCAAGATGAATAATAATAATAGTCACTCATATGTATGAAACAATCCTTTCAATAGTGAAATATGAAATACAGTTGTATACTTTCAATCTACTGAATATTGTATACATGAATATATCTTATGGGCCATACACACACACCCAGATACACATCTCTACAGCCAAACGGCTGGAACCTCCAATCCCCTCCTTTTTCCATACACTTTTCTCTTCTGTTTTTGCACACGCCTCGTTAGCAATGCTTTCTTGCAGTTTGCGAGCTTGTCACACTGTCAGTCTCATCACGTGACATAGAGTGGCTAGTGGGCTGGGGTAGTGAAGCGGTGTTCTGGCATTCAAACTAACTGCATTTGTTATCCCAACATCGAACAAATCTAGCATACGCCCGGCCTAAGACACGATGTAAATTCTTTATCTGATTAGTTAGTGGAGTTTTAATTCTTCATTTCGCTGGTTGTATGATATGTTGTTTTACATGATGTCAATCTTGTAACTAAGACTAGGCAACGCTAAACTGTTCATATTGTGACTGTTTCTGCTTAAGTCAAGAAATGTAGCGTGTAAGTACCGAAATGCCGGCTATGACAAAGCAGTTTTTTTATTATCGCGAAAGAGCTCACAGAAGAATGAGGAGTGCTGCTTACTTCCGAGATCTTGTCCATAAAGAAATGAGACAATCTGAGTGCGATGGCCAAGATGGATAAGCAAACACTTTATCAAGGGAGCAACTTTAACTACACTTTTGCAGCTGACACCTCCCCGGTCCACGAAAGAGCGGTTTGAGCAATAGGAAGTCCGTATAAGATACTGATTGGGGGTTTTCTACGAGTTGTCTCTATAACAACACATTGAAAATCTTTATAAAGATGATAAGGCTCTGTTAGCTCATGGATTTATAAAGAACTCTTACTTAACGAGAAGTAACTCCACATTAGTGCCTTGTAAATCTGGGATGAATTGAAACCTTTCCGGTTTATCCTACCAGCTCCCACAAATTCTCCTAAAGAGTATGTACAGTATATCGATTAAGTAAATATGAGTGTCACCTTCCCTGACATCTGGATGTCACTTTGCATATTGCTGACGCTGCCATTGACTGTTAGTAGCGGAGATCGAAGTTTTTCGGAGTTTAAGCTGATCAAATCTGTTCATCAATATGCGGTAAGTGACAACAAGCTGTGGTCGTTTGCGGTGGTATCAATAGATAATGAAATAACCCAGAAAATCGATCTTTCTTCAGCTGTGATACATTTTGTCCAAGCCAAAGCACGTAATGTAAATCTTTTTTTAACCTACACACATACACACACGCACACACAGGCTCTAAATCTATAGTGTGACGTGTGTATTTTAAACATTCTGTTTTCAATTTTTTTCTTGTAGATTTAAAGGTAATTATTGTGTAACCATGACAGTTGACTATTAAGGTAAAAAGGGGAGTAATCCTGGGAATGCTTTTTAGACAGGTTGGATTTTGGATTGTAGCGCTTGTATGCTTGTTTAACTATGAGTTATTTGTAAACTGCGTGTGGGCAGTTCTTTTGAATATTTTGAGAGGTGGAGACATTGTTCGGCCATATTAGGCAGTATTTTGAGTACTAAGGCCAATATTCCACGTGATGACATTATGAGTCTTTGTCTGAGCGTTGACTGAGTGAGTCAGCCCGGGGGGTTTTTTGCTAAGTGTATGCCTACGTAGTGCTTAAGGAAATGTCGACTTATGTGTTTTCGCTGTGTGTACAGCCTATTTGATTAACTGCAGTGTGGAGATTTATGAAGTTGTTATGAAGCTATTATATTTCCAGGATTAGGACAGGCCATATTATGTATTAACTGCAGTGTAGAGATGTATGAAGCTGTGATGAAGCTATTATAAGTCCAGGATTAGGACAGGCCATATTATGTATTAACTGCAGTGTAGAGATGTATGAAGCTGTGATGAAGCTATTATAAGTCCAGGATTAGGACAGGCCATATTATGTATTAACTGCAGTGTAGAGATGTATGAAGCTGTGATGAAGCTATTATAAGTCCAGGATTAGGACAGGCCATATTATGTATTAACTGCAGTGTAGAGATGTATGAAGCTGTGATGAAGCTATTATAAGTCCAGGATTAGGACAGGCCATATTATGTATTAACTGCAGTGTAGAGATGTATGAAGCTGTGATGAAGCTATTATAAGTCCAGGATTAGGACAGGCCATATTATGTATTAACTGCAGTGTAGAGATGTATGAAGCTGTGATGAAGCTATTATAAGTCCAGGATTAGGACAGGCCATATTATGTATTAACTGCAGTGTAGAGATTTATGAAGCTGTTATGAAGCTATTATTTAGGCTCTGTATTATGATAACTGCCGTAGATGCAGTCTTTGAGTATACTGAGTCGAGAGGACATTCTTCTTCTTCTTCTTTGATCCTTAGCCGCCGACCGTCAAAGCAGTCAGTGGCCATCACGCCTGGTGGCGTCTTGTAGGGCAACAACAAATTGATTCCACTTTGCTCGGTCGATGGCTATCCTTCGTACAGTGCCCCAACTCTGGTTCATTCTTTGCATCTCAGCCTCCACAGTCCTCCGCCAGGTTGTTTTTGGTCGGCCTCTCTTTCGTTTTCCTTCAGGGGTCCAAAGCATAGCTGTTCTTGTGATGGCATCGGGGTCTCTTCTGAGGACATGACCAACCCAGCTCCAGCGTCTGCCAGCTATGATGGTGTGCATGTCCTCTTGCTTGCTACGAGTAAGCAGATCTTGGTTAGTGATGGTATTTGGCCAAAAGATTCTGTGAATTTTTCTTAGGCATGTTGTGTGAAAAGAGGATAATTTCGACATTTCCTTTCCTGTAACTCTCCAGCATTCCGCACCATAGAGAAGCACAGAAAGCACACAGCTCTGATATAATCTTAATTTTGTGCTTGTGCTGTATTGGGAGAACTTCCAGATGTTGTTTAGGCTAAAGAAGGCTGTTCTTGCCTTATTCATTTTGATGTTGATGTCTTTGCCTGCCCCGCCGTCTGGTGTTACTATGCTTCCTAGGTATGTGAAGGTATCTGTCTGTACCAATTGCTGATTCCTTACTGATATGGGCTCAGGGTTGCTCACATTGAGCGTCATGACCTCTGACTTCTTTAAATTGATATTCAAGCCCACCTGCTGGTTAAACTTATTAAGTCTATCCATTTTTTCCTGGATGTGTTGATGTGAATGTGCTAGTAGTGCAATGTCATCTGCATATTCCAGATCTTCCAATGTAGAAAATGTTGTCCATCTTATTCCTCTTGGACTGCCCTCTGTTGTCTGGCGCATCACCCAGTCTATGACTGTTAAAAATGGAGTGGTTGATAAGGGGCATCCCTGTCGTACTCCTGTCTTCACCTCAAAGGTTAGGTTGCTCTGACCAACACTACACGTAAAGTTGGCATAGAGGCTTTTTATGATTGACACTATGCAGCTTGGAATTCCATAAGCCCTCAGTATTTTCCATAAACTGTCCTTATGTATGCTGTCGAAAGCCTTTTCAAAATCAACGAAATTAATGTAAAGCTGTCTTTGCCATTCTGAGCACTGCTCTATAATGTTCCTGAGAGTGAATATGTGATCTACACATCTCCTGTTCTTTCTAAATCCTGCTTGTTCTTTCCTCAGTTTGTGGTCTACTGCCTTTGAAATTCTCTGTATAATTATCCTGCCTAGTATTTTGCTGGGAACTGATAGAAGAGTGATTCCTCTCCAATTATTGCAGTCTGCAAGATCTCCCTTCTTGGGCAATTTGACAATTATTCCTTTGTTCCACTCTGATGGTGTTGTCCCCGTTTTCCAGACTTGTGCAAATAGTGGTTCTAAGAGTTCTGCTGCTAGCTCAGGGTCTGTCTTAAATAGCTCTGCATTTAAGTTATCTGAGGACGTTATAGGCCAGGATATTGCTGTTAACTGCTGTGCGCAGTCTTTATAGCACTGACATTATTGTTAACTGCCGAGTGTACAGTCTGTTGAGTGCAGAGATAATTCGTACCTTTTGCTGTAACTGTGTTTCGTTTATGTCGTCGTGTCCGTGTTGTAACGTAATAAACAGTATCGAACTGTTCCAGTCGTTTACAACCTTTTTTGACTCCTACATGTACTCTTACGTACGTACGGTTGTGTGTGACTGACTCTACATACACCCATGTCAACATTACAGACACAGGGACAGGACAGCAACACACATATATAGAACTAGCCTGTGTGGCGGATGCAATTAAGAAACTGTTGCCTCTGTACTGAACTGTACTGACATATTATTAAAAATTATAACGGTATCATCTGGTGGAATGTTTTTATGAGGTAACATATCTGGTGGCCTTACTGAAAGTGTTACTGCAGAAAACAGACGGTAACATTGACTCTTGACACTTTTCACAGGATGAACTGACGTACAGATTTACACAACATGGATTCAAGGACTAAACAAGGTCAGGACGATCCAGCGGTTTATTACATTTGATAAAGTGTAACAGAACGAACTGAGTACATATCAATCCAAGCTTCACTCTCCGACATTCCACGCCTGTTATCTTCAGTCCTTGCCCTTGACATTGTCACAGGATGGATTTGGGGCGACCTCTTCTCGGTCTCTCTTTCACTACGGCAGTAATCAGTTACATTTGTTGTACTGACTATTTACGTGCTTTTCCATGGTCAGCACTTCTTTCTTTCTCTGCTATGTAGCAGATATTTGGTACTTTCATTCTTACACTCCTTTTAGTAATATTTCGTCTTGTCTGTTTACCTGACCATCCCTGCTGAGATAGTAGACAGGTGATGCAATATTGAAACGGCTGTCAGGCTGGTACATTCTCGTGTACCAAACCTTGGCCACGACAGATTCACACTAAAATCGCCCCAGCGTATTTCTTTAACCGCTGATAAGGCAAGGGTGCGTCTGTTGCCAAGATGGTAAGGAGACGGGTCGTGTGTGCTCAAGCGACAGATAACAAGATTACTCGTCTGTGAGACACCTTATGGACAGACATAAATGACATAATCGTTTCCTGTCCGACTTTCACATTACTTTATATGAAAATAATAAGTTGTTACATCTGACACACATTGTCGTATGAGTTTACAAATGTGTTGGTGAGTTTGCCTGCCAGGCAATCGGATGTCTTATTACCATATATGGGAGAGGTGACCTCTGCATCATGCACATAATTTTTCAATGTCGGAAATATTTTGAATTTCCCCACACTACACGCATGTTTGAAAACGATTGGCGTTCTGATTAGCCTCGTAACAAACACACGCGGGGCCGACTTGCAATATAACCTGACAATTTTTGCAAGTCTAGTTCACTGTGAGACATTGCTTGCCAAGACGACAAAACCAGACTGCCAGAAGTTAGAATTCAGAATTCCATTTATCAGACCGGACTTTTATTGAAGTATTTTGGAAGGACTTACACAGCCCAGGAAAACTCTGACATTTTAATAAGGAACCGGAATCTGAGGAAACTGAAACACGGAGTCAAAGAGGGAATCTATCATTAAAATAAAGACCCTCAAGTACACGTGTAAGAGGTATGTACCAGTGCTGTTATTCATCTGAGCAAAAAGTATGTGAGCCAGATTGTGTTTCCGCCGAATGTTCCAATAAAATTAATTGCATATTCCGGCTCCCACTTCAACCCAATCAAGTCTCTCTAGCACTGCTTGGGTTGTTTCATTTAAAATATCCAATCGCGTGTTTTAAAATATTACATTTTAATATTCCACGCGAAATCTCTTTCAAATCATGTGGTAATATTTCCGCCCAGATGTCTACTCTGCCATCTTATCTGCAATCATGATACAAAGATGGCTCAGATGAGACGATTATCCAATTATCGCTTTTATCTGCGTGCCTCCGCCAGACAAATGTTTGGTCAGACAATGTTGTCTTCTTTCATCGTACGTGTAGTGAATTTCTAATACAATAGCTAAATTAAAATATAACAATATAGGGCATAAAGGCAAAATAAGAAAGTATAAAAGAAATTTCGGCTAGAACGCTTGGTTATCGCCTACGCCTTCAGATTATTAATTGCAAACGCATAAGACGAACAAAACGGTACTCAAATTTTCAAATTCGTCCTTGACACCACTTTTCCTAGTTCTAAGAAAACATCTGCTTACAAATGCATTGTAGAACGATGAGGGGCAAGGAGATGAAAATGCAAATACGTTTCGCATTGATTTTAAACTAAAAGCCAACTATAGCAAGTGCCAAGCCTTGCCTTAGGGGTTCCCCCAAAATACGATGAAAAAGTTAGAACATGTAGACGACACGTGTCACTAAAACGACTTTAGCTCTTATTAGGAATGACGAAATTCTATCGTAAGTACAGAAGACATCCCCTAGTATGGAAGTGAACGGTGGTAACAGCAAATACACGACTATCATAGAAAAAAATACATATTTTGAACGAAGCCACTTAGCCCCATTAAACTTATATATTCGGGTACCTTAGGACTTGCTGACAAAGAATATGTTATGTGTTTCGCAAATAGTCCATTAATTAACAAATTATAGCCAAAATACTATAGTGGAGTTGACTGACAGCACAAGATCATATCTGCTTAATTTTTTTTATGGCATGTTTGGAAAACACTGCTTTGGGGGAAATGAGGCCAACAAGTTAGATACGATTTGATTGGCTGTAGTAAAATGTAAGGCGAAACATTATTGGGTGACCTGGAAATACAAATATTGTTGTTAATGGAAACGTATAGGATAGATAGTTTTTTTCAAAGGCTCGTGTAAACATGGCCTGATTGGTTAGAACGTTAGATATGGTCAAGTAGAAGCGTCGGTTCACTGCCATTTTTGAAAATAAATTATGTGAAAATCAAGTACGTTGAGAACAGGCTAAGAATTTTCTAATAAAGGAAAAGCCTGGACAAAGGCAGATCGAAAATGTGCCAGATTCTATTGCCTAGTCATCGTTTTACTTGTGTTATTTCCTTACATCTGTGAGGTATTTGGTTGCTGTCAATAACTGGTGCCAGACTACTGTGGGCCGATATATTCATGCCACAGTCTTGCCTTTTTCGGAGACAACTGTAAACCACCATCATTCTTGAAGAAGTGGGAGCTGAAGGTTGTCGTTCAGCGAAGTGCGGGAAGATTCCTACAGCATATTACCAAGTTAGGTGCATGTTTCGGCACCTGGTCGCTCAACTAACAGTATATTAGAAAAGAGACTGGGGAATAGTGATATAAACATTCCATTAGTGTCCATAAAAACTTACAAACAACATGCAGAGATGATGATAGTAGACAATCAACCAGTGTATACTAGAAGTCACCTCAGTTAAACAATACAACTACACCCTTATATAATAATATATGTATTATGGACAGAAGATCCATTGTATAAATTGATTGATGTAATTAATTTCTATGATTTCACTTTGATTGTCAGTCCTGATTCCAAATAAATCAGATTCAGGACAATAAATTGAAAAACCTTAACTTTCAACCACAGACTTACTAAAGATAGTCTTTTAAAGTGTAGTTTTTATGTGATTCTCGTGGCACTGTTGTGTTGTAGTAGATAATAAAATAATTTGTGTAATTGTTTATATGTTTAGTTGGTTAATGCAACCTTGCACTACATTTCATAACCCTAGACACCAAACGTAGTCATCTTATAGTCTATCAAGAATAAGTCTGAATGAGATCATAGTGGTGGAAGTAGAAAGGTGCCCTGGAAATTTACTCAACTATTTATTATATTCAGGGACCTTCACAGCTGACCTCATTCAGTACACTAAGATTTCTTTACAACAAACTATATTAACATCAACCCACCACAGTACGCACAATGCAAGCTTGTGTCAACACGGTCATCAGCTTTTCACTGGGGTCAAATGTTGAACCGCCGCGTTTCAAAGTGTGGTCAGACTGAGAGAATAGATAAGTGCATGACCGTTGTAATTACCTAATTACCTGGTATTATCGCGTTTACCTTGCGGAACGTAAACAATTCTGCGTGTAAAGCAGATACGTCCGTAGTGGAGTAGAGTGTTACAGACTTCACCCTACTAGACTCAGCATAGAGCAAAATAATGAATGAAAGGGCAAAAACTTGCCACATAATAAGCGAATTGAATGGGAGAAAGAGAAAAATGAAGAAAAAAATGATACTGCCGGACTGGACGTGAGATCGCACAAGGGTATCGTCACACTGCTATTAAGTTCGTTAAGCAATTAAATAGAACACGACAACACTAAATGCTGAATTCTTCATGGTTTGCTTACAGAACTTTTAAATAAGAACTGTTTGAGAAAAGAACTGGAGTGTGGCACGGATGGATGTTGTAACCGTTTCAATTTGCACTGGCCATAGATTGAATTATGAAAACCACGACCCCAACTTACAGAAATGGAATTCAGTTAGCTGTGACAGAGTACCTTGGTGATCCAGATTGTACCAATGACCTGGTCCTTCTCTTATATAACCATAAGCAGATGAAAGATAACATGAGAATACTTGATAGCCAGTCATAGCATATAAGCCTGAACAGACAGGGAAAAGACAAAAAAAAATTATGTGAATAAATGAAGCAAATGATAGCAAGGTTGAATTTTAAGAACATTTCTACAGGGAATGTGGACTCGTACATATATCATATCAAAAATGTAAACAAAGTTAGAGGAACAGACAATGATGTCAAAATAAGAATTCAAAAGACAAGAGAAGATTTCACTGCATTTTGAAATATGGAAATCGCAAGAAATCAAGTCCAATGCAAAAATTATAATCTTCATGTAAGATGTCAAGGCAGTCATATTGTATGGCTCTTAAACATGGAGAACAACTAGAGAAAGATAAAAACTTCCATAAAAGTGTGCATGCGTAGAGCTGTTGGAATGAAATGGTATCTCAAAGACAATCAATGCTGACCCGATGAAATGAACCAGAAAGATACCAGTGAAACAACAGATGAAGAAATACAGCGGTGGTGGATATGACACACGCATTGAGGAAACAAGTTGGTAGCATTACAAGCGAGTACAGGTTTTGGAATCCCAATGGTAAGACAAATAGAAGGAGATACACGGAGAAGGGAAATGGAGACAGACATAACGGGATAAAAAAGTCACGGGTAGACCTTGAACGGATGGCACATGACACTTATTACACATAAGGGAGGGAAACCCGAGGCCTGTAAACAGTAAATTAATATGAAACAAATATAAAGGTATGTTATCAGGCACTCGCAGGAAATAAAGAAGTAGAACACCAGACAACAGTCGCACGGAAGGTCCAGTGTTCAAATCCTGGGTAAGCCACTCATGTCTGTTGTTTTTCTGTTGTCTGGTGTTCTACTTCTTTATTTCCTGCGAGTGCCTGATAACATACCTTTATATTTGTTTCATATTAATTGGCACATGACACGAAGGTTTGACGTGAGTTTGTTGAAGACCTGTGTTCCTCAGGGAGCTGATGGGTAATCGACGTTTATATCGCACAGATTCAGTGACAGAATGTTGTATTCCCTTAAAATTAAATTAAACAAAGAAAACAGCTAGCCAAATACAAGCGGAATGTCCTGATTCTATTTATAGATAATAAGAATATACGACTGACTCATTCAAGGACAGACAGTCAATTTACACTAAATAAGTGCACGAGAAAACCGTTTTGCCAAAAATATCAATAGAAAGTAAATAATCCCAAAACTATACTACTTGTCAAAAGTCAAGGGCCACTTAGAAAAACCTTGGTTGAAACCATAAAACAAATCTGATATAAACGTAATTGGTATCAGTCAAAACGGCATTTATTGAATACCTAATTGACATGTCACGTAAAGAAATGGAAACACACATTCAAACGCAATGAAGCTTTGAAGTGTGTCACCCACCTTTTCAAAAGTCACACAATAGATATTGGACAAATAGATATTTCAAAATCGGGTATGACCACCGTTTGCAGCAAGGCATTAAAGACAGCGTAGACGCATCGAGTCCACAAGGGTCCGAAGAGTATCCTGAAGAACAGCTTGCCATTCCTGAAGCAGAAATGCAGTCAGCTGTGCAACATCCATTGGCAGGGGGTGATTTGTTGACAATCTTCGACCAAGGACATCCCAGAGGTGCTCAATCGGAGAAAGGTCAGGTGAATGAGCTGGCCACGCCATCCTGATGATCCCATGTTGCTGAATAAACTCATTCACCACACGAGCTCGATGGGGTCGAGCGTTATCATCTTGGAGGATGGCATTACCACCTATGGCCTCCAGAGCAGGCTGAACAACTGGTCTCAAGATTTCGTTCTGGTATCTTGGGCCGGTCAAGTTGCCTTGGATGATGTAGAGTGGGGTCCTGCCGTGTCTGTAGAAGCCTCCCCAGGCCATGACAGAACCCCTACCATAACGATCCACCTCTCGAATTGTGTCATCAGTAAATCGCTCTCCTGGTCGTCTCCAAACTCGAACCCTGCCATCATTGAATGACACAGTGAAGCAAGATTCATCAGTGAAGAGAACTTGACTCCATTGTTGCCTTGTCCATCGGATGTGCTCGCGACACCAAGCAACACGGGCTCTGCGATGAGCAGGAGTAAGAGGGATTCTGACTGCAGGACGTCGAGCAGCCAGTCCAAATTCATGTAAACGTCTGCGAATGGTGCTTTGACTGACATTAACGTTTACAGTTTGTCTCAGCTGACATCTTAGAGTGGAACAAGTCACTGTTCGATGGCGCAGGGCTGACAACAAGAGGTACCGGTCATCATGTCTATTGGTGCATCTAGGGCGACCTGGCCGGTGGCGATCCTCCACACTTCCTGTGGCCTGAAATCTCTCCAAAATTCTTTGGATAGTAGAGTGTGACACTGCAAGCCGTCTAGCAACCTCACGGACAGATAAACCACTTTCAACCCACGCTATAGCCCTCATTCTTTGTAAGGTGTCAAGACTTCTTCTCGGTGGCATGGTTTTTGCAAGTGATGAAACTACGCTAAGTCTGCTGATTGTAAAACAAATTAAGAGTGAACTCTGTTCACGAAAAGTCGCCATTGCACGTGGAATGTCAATCAGCACGATTACTTCACCTGTTTGGTTGTACGGAAGTTTGAAAAAAACAAATTAAAAATGTGAATTTATGGTCAGCAAACCAAATTGCACGTGATCACCATGGTTGTCGGTGAGTTGTTTTTATGCTTAACGTGCATAGAGGACTGTCAGGGGAAGATATTGCACCCATTTTTACTAAAAACTTCCTTCATTTAATCACTCTATGCGCTTATATAAAAGTGTATTGAAAATAATAGGGTGGTCCTTGACTTTTGACGAGTAGTATAATATAAAGTGTAAATACGTGATGTATTAGAAATGTCAGCTGATTAAAGTTGTTATTTTTAAAACCGGTTTTAAGTCTTATAGGTGGAAATCGAAACTGAAAACCCATTTCTTTCCGGTTAAAATATGCCGCCGTGTTGTGTACAGTATCTGATCAAGTGATTTCAGACCTGTAGTCAGACATGACATGCATGTAAGTTAGTTAAGCAAGGCTTTATTACCATAGGCTGTTTTCTAGTTTAAGGGAAAATCTCTTGCCTCAACAATGTCTTGATCCGGGGTCACCTCATTCCTTTAGCTGGGTAAGTTTATTTTATAAATGATCAGTCCACCGTTTAGTTAGTAGGCCTTCAGTGTTGTCTTGTCTTTGATCCGCCATCACTGCGAGTTAGCTCTTAGTGGTAGTACACAAAGTGAATATAGAAATTCACATAGCGTAGGGAAGACATTGTAAAGACACATTTATAGGATACTGTGTATGCGTGTGTGTGTGTGTGTGTTTAACTTTTAATCAAGATTAACCCTCATTGTCAGTGCATTGTGATTTATTTTTTTTTGTTTTGTTAGGCCTACAGTTTTCTTGAAAAGTTACATAGTTATCTTTTTTTTTTTTTTTTAAACAGTTCGCACATTAAAGTAACATTGTTAGTTATGTGACGTATAGATTATGCTATATTTGTTATTGTAGTGTGTAATTTTGGTTGTGAGAAATTATTGGGTTCGTTATACGTTCCATTATTAGTTTTTCATGTCTCTTGCTTTAACTGTGACAATTAATCCAATGCATAAAGTGTTTGTTATTTTTTTTTTGCTATGTCTGCAGGTATATACTTCCTGCTTTGTTATTGTCGATATGACTTGACTTTGATCCACTGTCACTGAGCAGCAGCAATTTCATTGACAGCAATTTTTCTAGTTCTCTCCACAGCTGCTTCTCGTGCAGTCCATTATTTTTATTTTTTGTTTCATGCACAACAAACCCGATTATTTATCCTATATATGGAATACTCAGGATCAACATCACATGGCTTATAATTAGGGTACATTGTGTTTTTATTTTTATTCTATTAGTACCGTATTTTTAATTCGGTGTTTTTCTCGTGTTTGTTTTCCCAGGCAGCAAGTTCTCTGGCATTTGATGTTTTGTTTCCGCATGTCGGCAGTAAATGTGTTGTATACCCTCTCTTGTTGGGGCCAAGTCTGTTTTATAGGGTATGATGTGTTGGTATTGCGGGTGGTTGATTCTCACCCTTGCTTTACCCAGGTCTTAGTAAATTCATTTTTCATGAAAGGAGTGACCATTGCCGTGTCAGTCTCTTGGCCTAGCAAAACTTCCCATACCCTAAGATCATTGTGCGTGATGAAGAGCCACACCCACCTCGAGGTAGTTCTGGTAAATGTGGGTGCGAACGACGCCTCGGTTATCATGGTCAGCGCTCCTTCCTCCTCGGCCAGATAAGTGGAACACCTTATACGGAGCAAAAGAACAACTTGCGGAAACATGCGGATACCTCTACACGGCAAGGGGCCGAAGGGCGAGAGCCCAAACACCGCTGGATCGATAACAACAACAACAACCCTTTTTTGTTATGTATTGATTCTTCTAGTGGTACAGTAATATAAAATTGTGTTGTGTTGTGTAGTTCCCCGGGTCACGGGTTGCCTCCCTTTGCTCTGCGGTGATGGTCAAACAAGTGCCAAAACATTGAGTATCTAATGTAGGTCTTCAAAGGTGTCTACCTTCTCACAAGATTACTCTTGGCAGAGACGCAGATAGAAGAATGATGATGATTCTATCTTGACGGAGTCTTCCACAAGATATTTAAGAAATCGAGAACAATGCTGAATGAGTCTTAGCAGTGTTAACTCTTTATCTTTCCCGCCGCCTTTTGTGAAGAGATATTATATAATTTAATTTAGCTCGTACAAGCCCCCAACTGAATTAACATGAAATTATTATTATTATTTGGCTCTATAGATATACATATAGATATTAAAGATACTGATTCATCCGTGTGCTCTTCTCTCTGTAATAACTAAATCAACTATAAATTTGTAAACAGACAACATATAACAAATTTAATGATCAGTTACTTTGGAAAAAAATTAAATAAATATGAACTGGTGATTACTAAAAAATAGGTTTCGTCATTGAAACTGATATCGGCTTTAGGAAGCTTAGTTATAGAATATAGATCAATGTTATGTTGTATCGGCCTGCTTAAAATGCCACTTAGCTTCCAAACTGCTAGAGTGTTGATGCTGCTGTTTCCATCAATTCGTCTGTGTGGAGAAGACACGTCCCCTGTCAAGGCAGGTATCTTCACAACCCGTTGAATGTAGGTTTCAAGTGTCGATTGCAAGCTTTGAACCACAAAACAGTCGAATCGTACCACAAACTTTACAGGGAATAGAAGAATTAATTCCGCTGCTAAGTCTTTGTTTTCCTGATATTAATCAGGCGTCTTTACCGCTGTCCGTCAACTGATTCTTTTCTCTTAATTGTTACTCTCCCTGACCATAAATCATATAATAACTCTGGGGATATGATGAAAATCACCATTCTTTTAGTTAATTTACTGGGAAAATTTTGACTGGACAGCGGCAAGTGGCTTCTGCCTGGTTGGACATGTTTAAATATACATACACTTATTATAAACGATAGTAAATATATACATATGATGGCATCATCTTCCACTCCCTGCTCCATGTGGAGTCTGGGGTTACCTCTTCTTTTGGTTCCCTGTGAGAACCCGCATGAACCAGTCACCAGCGCTTTGCTGAGGTTGCCAGCCTCTTAAGGATCTGTATAACCATCAGCAAGTTCAAACATGTCAGATTCAAAGTATAACATTTATTACAACTTACCCCAATACTGGGATCATAGACTTCTTGCTCAGTTGAATAGTCTCGGCACTTTGATGCAGATGCATCGAACACACGTCTGGGATATTATTTCTATTACAGAATCCCTCTGTGACTTTGTGAGTAGGTCCTGTAGGAGTCCGGTTTCTGTATTAAATTGTAGAGTTTCCTTGTTGTAGTGTTAAATAGTTGCTGCAATACGTCCGGTCCAAAAAGGTCAGAATCCTTACTTCTATTCTTTCCTGACTCCAGTCCTAGGTGTCTACTTTGATGATTCTGGAATGCAGTGTTGTATGTCTAAAATGTTCTACATTGCAGTTTTCTTGCCCACGCTCCCACCTGGCATTTCCGACAAAACATCCGATCAACGTGAATGTATATTAGCCTCTAGACTGCTAAGCCAATAGCAATCGAAAGTGCATGTCATGTTAACTATCCTTATGGACTTTTCTGCATGACTCATGCGTTTGTAAAATTCAAACGGTCACTCTTCGTATATGGAATTGGTATTTCCGTCAATTCTCGGTAACGATTACCACTACACCTTCTTACATTTATCTTGCTTATAACAAGCTTGTCCGGAAGTTTATTACCGCATTTCCGACGTCTCATGTGTGTCTGTAATATGCCACCAGATCGATAATTGATCAGCACTCCCTATGCAAACAAACACCGGGCGTCATTACTCGAAAATGACAGGTCGCCCATCTGGGTTTACCTGTAACTCATCTCCGCGAGGATGGGCAGGCAAACATGACACGCATGAATGGAAGAAGTGTAAACATTGATACGAAAATGACAAATACTGTCGGAGGTAGGCAAATAGAATGTGCCAACAATCGAATAGCGCACATTATTAGGACGCACAATAACGGTAGATCAATACTGCCGGAGAGGAAAAGAGAGCGAACAAATTTACGTGACACCTGGGTTGGTCAAATTTTAGCAAACTTTCTAGCGATAGCGTTAGCGGGCTTTGTGTGTCCTACGTTGTGTATAGGTGTGTGTTTTTTAATCCTTTTGTCATTTGTGGTAGGGTGCGCCTTCTAATAGTCACTGCACTAAATAAGCAATGTGTCGAAGTCGGGCTGACAGGCCAAGATGCCATCAAAAGTTAGCCTTAACTGCCGTCAATCACTGCATTTGATGATGTTTATTATTAATTAATGCAAAAGACTTTTTAATTTAGTTCCTATGAACCAACCCAGAAAAGTCTAATCACTCGTGTAAAAAGCACTGCTAGCGTGCCCCGGCGGAACCTAAAGAGAGTCTCTGCCAAAATTCATCAAGAAATAATAAGGCATACGGATTTGTATTAAGAACATAGAAACATACTTTGCCTTTTATTTATATAGATATAAGCAGTAGCCGTAACAGTTTATGGATCAACTTGAACTAATGGCGCCATAGTTTGAACATCCTTATACGTCTGCTTTGGTATATGATCTGCAGTCCTCTGTGTGAGATTTCTCTTATTTGTTGACCTGCCTTTTTGTCTTTAATGAGACAGCATAGACCCTGTCAAGATCTGTTTCAGGTTTCTCAGTGTGTCACGGGATCTTCTCCCTTTGCTGTGCAGTGATGGTCCAACAGTGACCAAACTTCAGAGTATCTACTGAGGGTCTTCAAAGGTATTTACCTTTAACTCAAAATTACTCTTAGCAGAGATGTGAAATGAAGAATGGTGCTTCAATTCTAGGGAGCCTCACAGGAATTTAAGAAATCAAGTTTTACGTCTGATAGGATCTAGGCCGTGTAAACTATCTTCCCAGATCTTCTTCTTCTTTGATCCTTAGAAGTCAGTGGCCATCACGCTTCCACTTTGTTCAGTCAGCGGCCATCCTTCATACAGTGCCCCAGCTCTGGTTCATTCTTTGCATCTCGGCCTCCACAGTTCTCCGCCAAGTTGTTTTGGTCGGCCTCTTTCGCTTTCCTTCGTGGGTTCATAGCATAGCAGTTCTTGTGGTGGCATCAGGGTCTCTTCTGAGGACATGGTCAACCCAACAAATAGACCTTCTATGAGGAGTACGAATTTTGCTCGCATTGATGAGCCCTCAGCTGATTTACTAGTCAATTATAGTAAACAATAGAAAAATTATAAAGGTTTTGATTGAAAAAAATGTTAGCCTTTAACAATTCATCGCAGGTGATGGTCTTTTTTTGGAGAGTTCAGTTGGCACCTTCGAGTGGGTACTTAGCTGCCAGTAAGATGTCGGTTAACTTCTGCTCTAGCAGATGTTTGTTCCTTGCAGGTGATAGACTAGTTCACTCTCGTCACTAGTCAAGTCTGCTGGCGCAACACGTCCCTCGTAGTATCGTGGGGTAATTGCAAAGATGGTCCAGCGCCTTTTAAGACCCGTCTGATGTTGGAGAATAGCTTTGACTGAAGACAACACTTTTTCCACGGATAGCACCACCAACTGACACCCGAATAGTATCATTAAATAAGAGAGAAACAAATACCCTCCTGAGTATTGGGTTTCCTGACACAAAATCAGGTGTTCCCCCCTTTTCATTCCACTATCCCATCCGCCTCAGAACGTTACCCTCTCTGAGCATCAATGTTAATCCCAGTGAGCAGAAAACATCCATTACATTTATATAAAACATGTTTACATATACATTTGCACTGGTTGAAAAGGTTAATATAATAATTATGTACATTAATTTTGCCATCATCCACTCCCGCTCCATATGGAACTTAGGACGACCTCTGCTTTTGGTTCTCTATGAGGAACCCGCGTAAAGCAGCAACCAGCTCTTGCAGTGGTGGTTCATGAAACTATCATTATGTATGCTGAAGTTGTCAGCCTCTTATGACTTTGACATCCAATAGCAAAGTTCACATGTTAATAATGCAAAATATAGAATGATAAAAAGTACAACTCACACCAAATAACAAATTAATAAGCTTCTGCAGTATTAACAACCTGGTCATTGGAGGAACACTTTTTCCACACAAGGAAGTGCACACGTTAACATGGGAATCACCAAACGGACGAGACAAAAACCAGATAGATCACATAATGATCAATGGCAAATGGAGACATGCACTGCAGGACGTGAAAGTAAGAAGAGGCGCAGATGTGGGAAGTGACCATCCCCTAGTAGTAGCAAGACTGAAAGTGAAACTCAGAGCTGCTGGACCAGTTATAGTCAAACAGAAAAGATACAACATCACGAAACTGAGGGGTCCCCTCACCGGAAAAGCTTTCGTGGTCGACGTAGAGAGAAGATGTGGGATTGTCAAAAGCCAGGAAAGAACAGAGACCGATGATGTTGACCAGAGATTCAACACCGTCTCGGCAATATACAAGGAAAGCAGCAAGTCATGCTTGGGATTCCAGGAAAGAAAGAGCCAAGACTGGATAACACCAGATACGCTAAACACCATAGCGAAGAGAAAAGAAATGAAAGGAAAGAAAACGGAGGCTAAGTCTCCCAGGTTAAAGGCAATATATAGTGAGCGGTACGGTCAGCTGGACAGGGAAGTTAGACGTCAAGCCCGTGCTAACAAAAGGACATTTCTGGATGACTTTGCAAGACAGGCGGAGGAGGCAGCGCTGAGAAATGAACGGAGCATGGTATATAAAATAACTAAAATCATCAGTGGAAAACGGGGTGCAAGCAATATTACATTAGTGGGAGATAAGCACGGAAATCTCATCGCGACAGTAGAGGGACGGGAGGCGGGATGGGCAGAGCATTTCGGAGAAACTCTGGATAAGGAACCACCAGAGACACAATTGAATGTTCCTGAGGCTGAAAATGATCTAGATGTTAATAAAGACGTCCCACGAAAAGAAGAAATCATCACAGCAATCAAAGGGTTAAAGAATGGAGGGGCTCCTGGTCATGATAACTTAAATGCAGAGCTATTTAAGACAGACCCAGAGCTAGCAGCGGAGCTATTAGAGCCGCTGTTTGCACGGGTCTGGAAAGCAGAGACAGCACCAACAGGGTGGAGAAAAGGAATAATTGTCAGACTGCCCAAGGGGGGAGATCTTGCGGACTGCAATAATTGGAGAGGAATAACTCTTCTCTCAGTTCCCAGCAAAATACTAGGCAGGATAATTATACAGAGAATCTCAAAAGCAGTGGACCACAGACTGAGGAAAGGGCAGGCAGGATTTAGAAAGAACAGAAGATGTGTAGATCATATATTTACCCTCAGGAACATTATAGAGCAGTGCTCAGAATGGCAGGGACAGCTGTGCATTGGTTTCGTTGATTTTGATAAGGCTTTTGACAGTATACATGGGGACAGTTTATGGAAAATACTGAGGGCTTATGGAATTCCAAGCTGCATAGTGTCAATCATAAAAAGCCTTTATGCCAACTTTACGTGTAGCATTGGGTAGAGCAACCTAACCTTTGAGGTGAAGACAGGAGTGCGACAGGGATGCCCCTTATCAACCACTCTATTTTTTTTTACAGTCATAGACTGGGTGATGCGCCAGACGAAAGAGGGCAGTCCAAGAGGAATGGGATGGACTGCATTTTCTACATTGGAGGATCTGGGGTATGCAGATGATATTGCACTGCTAGCACATTCGCGTCAGCACATCCGGGAAAGGACGGATGGACTTGATGAGTATAGCCGGCAGGTGGGCTTGGACATCAACCTAAAGAAGACAGAGGTCATGACGCTCAATGTGAGCAGCCCTGGGCCCATGTCGGTGGGGAATCGGCGGCTGGAACAGACGGATGCCTTCACATGCCTGGGATGCATGGGGACACCAGATAGCGGAGCAGGCGGAGACATCAACAACAGAATGAACAAAGCAAGAACAGCCTTTTTTAGTCTAAACAACAACTGGAAGTCCTCTCAGTACAGCACAAGCACAAAATTAGGATTGTATCAGAGCTGTGTGCTTTCTGTGCTTCTCTATGGCGCGAAGAGCTGGAGAGTTACAGAGAGGGAGATGTCGGGATTGTCCTCTTTTCACACAACGTGCC
>JAMPIV010014819.1:50000-111120 GCA_024509875.1 Oreohelix idahoensis
TCATGCAGTATTCTGTATGACTCATGCGCTTGTAAATTTCAAACAGTCATCCTCTGTATATGGAGTTGCTACATCCGACAAATATTATCAATGTTTACGTTACAACTTCTTACATTTTCCCCGTCGAATCGGGAGTAATTATGCAATCTTAAGCAAATACTTCGTTCCCGCATTTACCTGGAGTCAGTGTGGTATTATCACGTTTTAGGGACTCAGTTAATCTCTCAGGGATGGGCGATACGCTTGTCTGGCGCTGTCATGCATCGAAGCGTGAAACGTGAACAAGGATAGTAGGGAAAAAGAGAGTGCTTACAACATAATAATGCACCTAATTCAGTACCCACAACAAATGTAGTTAAATACTGCCGGAGAGGAGAAGAGAGCGTGCAAATTATGTCACAGTCGCGAGGCAGTTTCCTCAATCTCCTTGGTCCTTATCTCGCTAGGTACACAACATCTGAGAGGCTTAAACCCCTATCATCGGCTACCATCTGGCAACACACATTCCTGTGCGTGTCACGAGCCCTTTGTCGTCGCGACATGCTGTTGTGTTGCAAGGTGGTGACCGTTGTGTTGTTTAAACAGCGGATTAGGTATAAAAAGACTTCTGTCTATTGCCAAGCCGGGTGACTTCAAAAGTAAACACTACTCTTATAATCACCAGATATGTTTATCAAGATTCTCACGAGGCCATGTGGGTTCCGAAATATCGTGCAAGGTGGAGAGATAAAATAAAGGCGGGTTAAGTTATACTTCAGTATAAGCCGTAATTATGAAAGATTACTTTAACAAGGATGAAAGAGCAAAATGAGAGAGATAATAAAATAAGAAAGATGTTGGAAAAGATACAGAATTTATAAATATAAACTTACAATATGACAGTAGGGGGTATCTACCCCCTATGCTCTCATGAAAAATTCTTGCGTGACACACAAAATATGATTTTGCAAAGTCACTTCCCATATAAGGTATTTCGTCTTCTGTTTATTTTCGATCATGTTTACACACACGACTTCATAGATCCATCACATATAATCTCTTTCAAGAAGGATACCTTATCGTAATCATGCATACAACAAGTCCGCCCGGAAATGTCATTTACTTGGTCCAGCAAACGCTGTCGAGCAACAACCTGGCCTGACAGAAAATATTATCAGTGATAATACAATCGACTGTGGCCATCTCAATGTTTTTTTACTTACTAATCGGGCGCTCCCATGCACTGTCTAGTCGGGAATGTGTTACCACTAATACATAAATAGCATTTCACTCCACGGATCCAGGTGTCAATATGGGTTCTAATGAAAGTAATTGATTACCATAATTAGTAAAAATGGTCGATGATACTTAGACATGACAAGAATTGAAGGAAGGGAGTGTAAACAATGAACCGGAAATAACAAATACTGAAAGATGTGGGAAAAAGGTAAGTGAAGAGCACAGATTGAATTACAGGATGGCACAGGTAAATGTGAAGCTCGAGGTTATTTTGTCACACAGTGACAGTAGGGATTATTTTATTTGATACACTGAATGTGACCTCGAATGTCCTCTCGTTCCTGACTGAAAGGCTTCTAGATTTCTTAGGTTTGAAGCTCATTCTGCCCAAGCTGACTAGTTCATACATGCGTGTTAAAACAAAATCCGGGCCTAGTTTAGGGTGACCATCTGTCCTCTTTTCCGCGGATTTGTCCTCTTTTTCACCTTAAGATTGAGCGTCCAGGATGCTTTGGTTTTTTTTTCTTCACAAAAGCATTTTGATATGATTTAGATTAGGTCTCTCTTATGCAAGTACATTCTTTAAGGATTATGTTTAAAGGTAAATACTGAACGAATTGCTCAGGAATATAGTTCGGTTGATGAAGTTCTAAACTGTTTTAATTCTGTGACTGGCAGTCTTAAGCTTGGTAGTCTTTACGCTTGAAGATTCCGAATATGCTTGTTGTAAAATGAAGAGGTGGACTTAACAGTTTGTGTGACAAGTATCATGGTGATAACAAATGCCTGTACATCCGTTGTTTAACATACATGGAGATGTGGATGAAACCTTTGGAAGATTACACATATTTCTCATGAATGACCTTACAGTACACGGAATACTACGATGGGATTATGTGCGAGCTACTGGTCAATATTTAATTGATAAAGATGTAGCAGTTGCCGGTGCAAGTGTTGTGATCAACTTAACAATGTGACACTGTTACGTACATTTATTACCTAAGGGGGTAGTCTTCGGTCCTGCCAAATGTACGCACCAGTCTTTATATAGTTATATTATTTGTGCGTTCGATTGATTCACGCACTGACATGCACAATGCAGTGTGAGTTGCTTTGGACGCACGGGTAACCTGGTTTAGGGATTGTGACGTCATGTTTTGTATGGGGCAGTACGGACCATGTTGTTGTCCGTGGAATATTTCTTGTATACGTAGCAAGTTAGTGGAAGCCATTATTTCTATTGATTTATATTGGTCTTCATGTCGAAGCCAATAGTGGAAGTATCATGTAAGTGTCGCCCCATTTCACATTGAATGTTTATCGAATTTTAATTGAAGTATCAGGGCGCTCCTAGTTATGGTCTAGCGGGGATCCATCGTAGTATGTCATTCCTAGAATGACTAACGGAGTCGATTGCCTTGTTTGAATTACCGTAGAGGGGGAATACCTACGAGGAAACGAAGTTAATTGATTTTATATGCTTCACATGTTTTAATATGCCGTTTTCGCCAATGCCAAAGTCATGGCATGAGTTTGTGGAGAGGTTAGTTAAAACCCAAATACTAACCCAGATGTAGCTTCATGTTTACGCCATTGATATTATATTTTGAACCTACGTGGTAGGAATGAAGTCTTGGATCAAGACAGTCTTTTGTTTGGATGAATGCGGGATTCAGTGATATGGGAATACGTACTTAGTTGGATGTCCTCAGACAAGGTCAACGGACATTTATATCTTACTGTTTCAAGCTTAGCATGAACATTATTGGATTCTTGTTACATGAATGTAAGGAAGATGTTTGAAAGGGATCTACCGCAATACCTAACCACCATCATAGATGTACATAATTTTCGTCAGCGTATCATTACTATGCATCCATGTTGATTGTCTCCGTCAAGAACATTGTATCGTATCGTTGAACTTATACCGTCAATAAATAATGTTAAACTGTACCACCCGCCTTACAGTTTACTTCAATTCACAGCAGGCCTTGGTTGACATGCCTGAAGTTTGCATCATTACCTGTTGAACTTATGTTGACAGTTTATTTGAATTCGCGTATTAACAGCACGATCAAACAGTCATCTGTAGAGACCCGGAAAACCGGTCTAACAGTAATTGGCGGCACAGTGTGTTTTGGACAAGCTTCAAAGGGAACGCACTCACTAAATTTTTCAAGAATCATTATACAGAAAGACCCGTGTCTTCATCATGAAATCAACACGACGGTTAGCAGAAGGTCAAGGTCATCAGTGAACCTCTACATCAAGTTCTCCATTGACTAACTACGTTGGACATCATCCTGTAGTCCTCATCACGTGCGAGCTGGTGTTATATGCAGAGCGAAGTATTTTATCCTCAGACGTACATCCACGGAGACGAGGCACATTGTTTTTTCCCGGCACACGCGAGATGAGTATAACGTGCTTTCGTTGTACATTTTATTACTTTTAGCTGTGCCTTCTATCTTATGTCCATCTTTACGTTTTCCGTGTTATATGTTATATGTTGTACATTCGTCGTGGGAGGTAGGGAGGTTGATCTGACGAACGAGATCCATCTCGAAGCCAATTCGGGCTCTTCGTCAGACGTTCTGTAGGGCTCAACTTGTAAGTTTCAATTGAGCGATAATTCCGGTTCAAGGCTAGAAACCTTGCCGAAGTTCCGATCGCTAATTGTTCCTTATAATAGTATCTGTTTAGCTGTTTCGTCACGGTTAATTGTTGTTCTCGTAGTTATTTTTACTCGTATTTAGTTTTATGATGAATTTTGTTTGTATTATGCGTCCGTCTCACCTTTCCTGTCGTTCAGTTTTTTACAAAACCTATGTTTTTACACTGTATTGTCAACTGTCTTGTTGAATATCTGATCGTAGTTGTCATCGTAAATTTTTACGATATTCTATTTTAGTTATACATTACTATTTTTGTTGATTTCTACGATTGTGTCCACTCGTCTTTGATTATCGTGTCTTGTCGGTAATGTTTCTATTGTCTTTCACGTTGTTGACTTCATTACATTTCATTACATAAATTACTGTATTGATTATTAACATATTTCATAATTATATGATAACAAAAGATACCGTTCTAGGACAGGAACGAAGAACACTTGTTATAGTAACAAGGTTAATTAATTTACATTGATTAATTATCATTTTATAAATCAAGAGTATTGTGACTACTTATAAAGCATAATGTATTCACTAGATTATTTCATTAAGCAAGCAAAAGCTCTTCAGATGGCTCCTGATGAAGCAAAAGCATTTGCACTTGCAGAATATAAGAAAGCTCAAGAAATAGAAGCCGAACAGAGAAAGTTAGAAACTTTAAGATTACAAAATTTGAAATTTGAGGCAGATCAAAAACGGATTGAGGCGGAGGAGAATGAGAAAAAAATGAGATTAGCCGCTGAATTAGAAGAGAAACGATTTCAGCGAGAGGCAGAACAGAAGCAAAGGGAGACTGAAGAAAGACTTAAAATTGAAATGGAAAATAAACAAAAGGAAATGGAAGAAAGAAGATTAATAGCTGAAAAAGAAATGGAAGTTAAACAAAAAGAAATGGAAGAAAGAAGATTAATAGCTGAAAAAGAAATGGAAGTTAAACAAAAAGAAATGGAAGAAAGAAGATTAATAGCTGAACAAAACACAAAACGACATCAGCTTGAGATGGAAGAGAATGATAAAAAACGACAGCATGAACTAAAATTAGCAGAGTCAGAATATGAGAGACTTAGGTTAACTCAGGAAGCTAATTCTCATAGAACTTTTGAAAGCCAAACTTCATCCAGACATGATCAATTTAAGGAAATTCACCTTAAATTACCTAAATTTAATCCCCCGTCGGATGACGTAATATTTTTCCTAGATAGATTTGAGGCCACTTGTGGGTCTTATAACGTGGATAAAACACTGTATTGCACATATTTATCCAGATTACTTACTGGGGATGCTTTAGCAGTCTATCATACTACCAGTATTAATGAGAAGAATGATTATAATGCTCTTAGAGCCGCACTTCTGAAGAAATTTCAAATGACAGAAGATGAATACCGATTAAGATTTCGTACATTACTACCGCAATCAAGCAGAAATTTCAGTGATTTTCTGTCACAAATACGACTAACCCTAGAAAGATGGATTGAATTATCCAAAATTGAAAAGTCGTATGAAGGTCTCTTCGATTTACTGATGCGCGATAAGGTACTATCGTCTGTAAATCCTACATTTCTCGCATTTTTACATGAACGGAAACCTTTATCAATAAAAGACTTAGAAGAACATGCAAAAAACTTCTGCACTGCTCACCCAACCATGGATCTAAGTAATGCTCAGATTAAGAATGAATTGCCTGTTGCTTTTGCAGCACAACAAAACAATTTTTCACGAAATCGTTCCTTTAGTGCTGACAGGTATGTCAATAAGGGAAATAATTACAATTTTAACAATGATAACTTTTACAAAGGGAAGCAATTTCAACAATCTGCTCCATTTAATGTTTCTTGGAACCAAGCTCACAGATCGCGAGATTTTGGTAACAATAATTTTAAAAATAATCAAGGACATTATAATAAACAAAACTGGAGATCAAGATCTCAGGGTCCGCAAAACAGACAAGGTTCTTGAAATAAAAATTTTAAAGAACATCATAACGTTAATTATACAAATTATCGGACTCATCCAAATTTTAACTCAAGCAGAAACGACAATTATGGCAATTTTAATGCAAATAATCAAAATCGATCGCGTCGTAGAGATAGATCGTCAAGTAATACGGGTAGACATTCTAATGTCGCTTTAAGTGATACACAGGCTAACATTGAACAGGGTAAAGTAGCTGAAACTCACAATGCTATGTCTTGTTCTCTTGATTGTACCCAGGTGAAAGACTGTCCAGAATGCTCGACTCTTTTCCAGCCTAAGGCGATCACGACGCTGCGTTGCGGACATACCTTGCCTAGCCTACCTATAGTCTGCACAGCCACTGCTACGTCAGTACACCAGGGACAGGGCTCTCTTAAGTTTAACAAGGGATTTGTCAACAACATTTCATGCTCTCTCCTATTTGACTCAGGTTGTAGCATTGTGGGCGTCCGGACTTCGCTGATCAACCCAAGTTGTGCCACGGGCAGGGTTGTCAAGTGTGTGACTTTTGGTGGCACCGTTGAAACATTTCCCACTGCTATTATTGACCTTAACACACCATTTTTTCAGGAAAGATCCAAGCATGTCTCCTTCCGAATCCAATTTGTGATGTAATACTTGGTCGCATACATGGTATTAAAGAGTGTACACCACAACAAATTGCTGAATGGGAAGAGCGACATATTCAAACTGCAAATGCAGTAGTGACTAGAGCGCAAGCTACTAATAGGTCGCATGATACACCTATTGAACCTACAGTTCATACCACTTGTGATGATGATGCTCCTATTTCACGGGAGTTGTTTGCAACATTGCAAAAGAATGATGATTCATTAAAAAAAAATTTTCAGTATGTGAACAAAAAGAATACCAGCAACAAACTTGCAAAATCTAGACATGACTTTATACTTAAAAATGGGATTTTGGTTAGAGTAATACGGGAAAAGGATTCATCCTTATGTTATCAGATCTTAGTCCCATCCTCTATGAGATCTCGTATATTACGACATGCGCATGACTCGCAATGTGCGGGCCATATGGGTTTTTCGCGTACCAAATCCAGAGTGCTTTCGGCATTCTACTGGCCAGGCGTCCATAGGGACATCACTCTCTATTGTCGGTCCTGTTTGATATGTCAGGAAGTTAAGGTGCGGGGTCCATTTCATGCGGCTCCTATTCAAGCTGCGGACATCCCGATTAGACCATTTGATAAAATGGCTATAGACATTATTGGTCCAATGCTTCCATCTGCTAGAGGGCATACGCATATTCTTACGTGCATTGATATGTGCACTCGTTGGCCTGAGGCCATCCCTCTCAAGAACACTTCATCTGCCAGTGTAGCAGAGGCATTGATGTTAATCTTCTCACGCATTGGTTTTCCACGGAAAATCTTGTCGGATCATGGGGTTCAGTTCATTTCTGAATCCATGTCTCAAGTTATGAAGACATTAGGTATAGACAGATCTCTTAGTTCTATTTATCATCCGATGTCAAATGGGTTAATTGAGCGTCTCAATAGGACACTCAAGCAGTTGTTGGGTAAGATGACCCAAGACCATCCTCAAGACTGGGATCGGGTCATACCCGCTGCTCTGTTCGCGTATCGCGAAGTACAAAATCAAGCCACGGGGTTTTCTCCATTCCAGCTAGTTTTTGGCATGCAACCACGCGGTCCGATGTCGTTAATCCACGACTTATTGGTTGACGAGAATATTCAAGAGGAAACTCAATCCTCTTATGAGTATGTGATCTCTCTGAGAAAGAGAATCATAGATGCTTGTAGACTAGCTACTGCATCATCCGAACAAGCCAAAGAAAAAGCTCGTCTATTTGCAAACAAGTATAGACGTCTTCGCCAGCTTATTCCTGGTGACGAAGCTTTTGTATTACTCCCTGCGCATAACAATCGTCTTTTAATTACCTGGAGAGGTCCTTTCAGGATCATCTCAAGAATATCCGATGTCGACTACATCGTTGATGTTAATGGTAAACATAAAACCTTCCACATTAACATGTTGAAGGAGTATTACTCACGTCCTGATTATCTACAGTCAGTGTTCCAGGCAACTGACGATCCTACACCTCCTATTCAACACTATTCTAGTTTGTCAGTCATCCAAGAAGAAGAATCTTCTTTCGATGATGTACAACTACCAATACCAGTTGTACCACTCCATTTCACTGAGAAATGGAATGATGTTACAATCTCATCTACTCTTTCGGCTGATCAACGTCAGCAAGTCTCTAATATTCTACACTCGTATGAGGATGTCCTCACTGACATCCCAGGTCATACGTCAGTGTTGCGTGAGAAATTCTCGCAACATCGTTTTATTACAATATATATTTTGTAACGCAAGGGCAACAACTGCTTGAAATTTATAGTCACTTTTCTCGGTAAACAGTTGTCTCCTCGCGTTGGTATTGAATGCAGTTAAGTTTGCTATGCTAGGCCGTTTTCTCAGAAAACGGTTGGCAACCTGTTGGGTTATCCTTTTAAGGTAATCATTCTTACGCTGGTTCGTAGTAAAGGTCCTTGCGTCTTAAGTTCTGAGCTGTGGTCATTTTGCGCTGGACTGCGCATGACTGGTCTTGCTTCTTGGTCGATCGATTTCCGCCCACCAGTCAGTGAGCGATTTTGAATAGCTAGGAAGAGGCCTCGCTGAGAGGGGATCTCCGCTATTTTTTGTTCTGTCAGGAATGTGAAGTCCTCTTAATGGATATTTCGTTTATTCGAGATAATACCTCTAGTGTATTTCCACATGCCGGGAGGCGTAATATTTCTGTGTATTTCCTGAAGGCAAGGTAAATTAACTTTTCATTAACTCTATCGATTTTTTGGTCGTGAGCGACGTTTGATTCATAGCCTGTCTTCGAAAGTCGTCGTCACGAGATGTTTTCCCAGCTCACGTGTTGCTGTATTGTACCGCATCGGTTGATGCATGTCCCAAGGACCATTACTTGCTACTTTGTTACATGAACTAGGTTTGGAAACCTTTGTTATCTAGAGGATATTTTTGAGGACATTATTTATACTTCGGCAGACGTGTCTGTCTTGCTGAAGTCAGATTAAGGAGAGTGAACTGATCTCATACATCTGGTTATCTTCTGGCTAAGATAGAAAGGGATGGAGAATTTTCCCGACTACATTACAGCCTTATAATGTATTGACATGCCTGTGAATTACCATTATTATGATGCTGTCTACCGTCCATTGCTATACTGACATTGTTGCTGTGATAATGACTGTCTGATGTACCTACATATTCGCGTATACATTTTGTCACTGTGGCGTCCACAATAAATGATACAGAAAAACGTCACTAGCTGTTACAAGCATCATTGACTTTATACGTCGTGAGTTAACTGACGTCCTTGTGTGGATTGCCCTGTTTTTGTATGATCATTGTTTGACTGTACATCATCTACACACTTCACAAAACCAGACATGCGGATACCATCCATCATCATATGGCATCACGCATCATTTGGTGGCCATAAGCTGGTTTGATCTGGTACCAGCAAACACGGGGTCCCTTACCCACTTCATTTTCAACAAGAATTCATCAGCATCCTTCAAGAAATTAGCATTCTTCAAGAAAGTCAACACTTCAAATTTTCAAAGTACTCGGCGTTGCCCGGAAAAAGTCAAAATTGTTTTTTTTTACGGAAACAGGAATTTGACAGTACACGGCGTTGTTGAATATTGCCGGATAACACGGACTACTGTTGTCGTTAACACAAGTCAAGCAAGTTGCTGTTATCAAGGTTCCAGTGCTGTCGTTTTTTGAGAAGGTCAAGTGCCGGTTGAAACGGGTTGTTTTCTGAAGAAGGCCAAGTACCGATTTCCATCAATTTACTATTGGATTAGAAGGTCAAGTGCCGAAACAACTCAACATACAGTATTTCAGAAGCTCTAGTACCATCGTGTTAGCAGTGGAAGCAGTTCAGATGTGCCATCATCGTTGGAGCTTCGCTCTTTAGGACATTGATTGACATCCGTTTTTTCTGCTGTTCTACGATTGGAAGCCTATAAGTTAAGTGGCCTGTTTGTACGTAAACTGTGCCCTTATACTTCTGCTGAGTCTTCTGTGTTTCATCTCATTCTTTTGTCATATTGTTATATGTTATTTGTTTATATGTTATTTGTATATTTATATGTTTATATTTCGCGGGTCTGGCTGGGTGGCGACTCCTATAGATCATACCACATAGCAGAGGTTTTCTATTGAGAGTGTTCTGTAGGGTGTGCAAATTTCCGATACTGGAATTTGCTAAGCGACTTCTGTTGCTATTTATGTTAGTTGTGATGACATGTATTAATATTGTTTTCGTTATTATTTCGCATTCTTTAGTTTTGTTTTGATTTGTTTGTATTTGTTAGCCTACTCTTGACTATAGTTTAGTTTCATACAACATTTTTGTTTATACACTGTGGTGTCATGTATTTTGTTTAATTCTATCGCAGATATCGTCACATTTTTTGTGATATTTCATTAATTTCTGCTTTATTTTTAGTTGATTTCTGCGAACGTTTTTGTATTGTTGCTGATCTTTGTTATTGTTTACATTGTTTACATTGTTTACATTTTCAATGTTTACATTCTGCTTGTGTTTACATAGTCATTGTTTACAGTTATAGTAATTAGTTAATGGGCTATGCTAATGCACTGTTACTACTACACTGATGATAAATGAATGATGAATAGTGTCGTGCACTATTGAATGAGAAGTGCACTTATGATAAAGAATTGAGTGTTGATATTTCATATACAAGTTCTTTGATTGGAGACTTGTTTTCCCACAGAGATTGAGATAATATAATGTGATGTGAATATACAAGTGCTTAATTAAGACTTGTTACACTTAGATTTGAAATAAATTAGTTAAATATTTCAGGTTTGGACTCATAGGTTAGACAACATGTCTACACTTGAGTACTTTATTGAACAGGGTAAATCCCTGGGTAAGACTGATGATAAGTTGGAAGAGTATGCTACTGCTCTATATAACAAAGCGCTGAAGTCTGAGGAAAAAAGACAGAAAGCAGAAGCTGAGCAGAAAAAGATAGATTCTGAGAATCTGAGACTGCAGATGCAGGCAGATGAAAGAAAATTCCAAATGGAAATGGAAAAACAGAAAAGGGAATCAGAAGCTGAGGAGAGAAAACTCCAGCTACAACTAGAAGCTGAAAATAAAAGACTTGAAAAAGAGGCTGAAAATAAAAGACTTGAAAAAGAGGCTGAAAATAAAAGACTTGAAAAAGAAGCTGAGAATAAAAGACTTGAAAAAGAAGCTGAGAATAAAAGACTAGAAATGCAGGCTCAAGCTGAAGAAAGGAAGTTACAAAGAGAGGCTGATGAGAGGAAAGAAAAAGCAAAAATGGAACATGAAGAAAAACTCTTAGCTTTAGAGTTGGAGAAGTTGAAATTGACGAGCATGAGTAATGCTAATGATGCAAACAAGGGTTCATCTTCGAATAAGGCTAATAATGATACTTTTAAGATTAAGTTACCAACATTTAGTCCTTCCAGTGATGACATAATGTTCTATCTGGACAGATTTGAACAAGCATGTACAGCTCATAACATAGACAAAGCAAAATATGTTTATCAGTTATCAGGGATACTGACAGGTAAAGCTCTAAGTATATTAAATATGGTGGATGAACCTGACAAGAACAATTATGAGGTTGTCAGGGCCGCTTTGTTAAAGAAATATCAGCTTAACGAAGACGGCTATCGTCTACAATTTAAAAACATGTTGCCTGAAACTGGAGTTGAATTCTCCGAGTTTATAGCAAGAATACGCATTACTTTCTCACGATGGGTTGAACTATCTAAGACGGAAAAAACTTATGAAGGACTTATGGACTTAATACTTAGAGACAAAGTCATGTCGTCTGTCAATGAGTCTTTCCTTGCTTTCCTTCATGAACGTAAACCTAAAACAATAAAAGAAATGGAAGATTTCTGTTGCCAATATGTAACTGCGCACCCACACATAACCATGGGTAACTCTAAGGTGAAAGAAGGTTTACCAGTTGCTTCGGCAGCACCGTATGGTCAAAACTTTGCTCGTAGATCCCAACAAAATTTTGATAGAAAGAGCAGCGGTAATTTCTGTCAAAATCATGGAAATCAATTTCATGGTGATTCTTCTTCGAAGAATTGGAGACAACCTGATAGTACTCGTTACTATCACCCTAATAATTATAGGCATTTCAAAAGAGGATATGGTAATAGAGGTTATTCCTGCCGAAGACCTCAAAACCAAACAAATAGATGTTCGCATCAATGTGGACATGAGAGTAATCGTGGAAACTGGAATTCGAATCATGATAACAATTACAATAGAGACAATAATAACTGCAGAGATAATAATAACTCTGATAACTTCAGAGGTAATAATAGTCGGGGTAGATCTCAACACAAAAAAAAAGAGATATCAGCAGGCTAATTCTGTACAACAGGAAACTCAGGGAGCCTGTAATCAGGTCGTTGATAATAAAAACTTTGACGCGGTCACTGGTTCTGCTTTTGACTTTGAGAGAGCAAACAAATGCCCCCAATGCAGTACTTTATTCGAACCGGGTACCATAACTACTTTGAGTTGTGGTCACCCTCTTCCCGCTCTTCCTGCTGCTGTTGCGCATGACGGGAGGGGTTCTTTAATCCTACATAAGGGTCTTGTTAATGATACTCCGGTCTCACTACTTTTCGATTCCGGATGCACCACTATTGGTGTTAGACAATCGCTTGTAGATCCATCTTGTGCTACAGGAAAGGTTATTAAATGTGTCACATTTGGCGGCACTCTAGAAAAATATCCTACTGCTGTAATTCGCATTGCCACTCCTTTCTTTACAGGAGATGTGCATGCTTGTCTCTTACCTAATCCTATTGCGGACCTTATCATTGGTCGTATTCACGGAGTTAGGGAGTGTACCCCACAGCAGATTGCTGCTTGGGAAGATAATAATATGCAAGCTACCAATGCAGTAGTTACAAGAGCACAAGCTCTACAAACACCCGAAACTTCACTGAATGGTGATAATGAAGTTGATAGCCAAGATAGTCACTTAGTGATTACTCGTGACTCTTTCATAAAATTGCAAGAAGAAGATCCTTCTTTAAAAAAATTCTTCATTCTTGCGAAGAAAGGTGATCCGAATCATGATACAAATAGAAAATCTTGGATTGCAATGAGAAACGGCGTACTTGTACGTATGGTACAAGATTCGACTACGTCGGCACATTCGCAAATTCTTGTTCCCAAGAGCATGAGAGTGCAAATATTGCAACATGCTCATGACTCGCAATGTGCTGGACATATGGGTTTTTCCCGTACGAAGTCGAGAGTCCTTGCGGCTTTCTTTTGGCCTTTTGTCAACAAGGACATTCGTATTTACTGCCGATCATGCAAGGTATGTCAGGAGGTCAAATCTAGAGGACCACGACATGCTGCGCCTATCCAGGCTGCTGACATTCCTATTCGGCCGTTTCAGAAAATGGCCATAGATATTATTGGCCCTTTTAAGGTCAAGTCGGCCAGAGGACATCAGTTTATCCTTACATGTGTCGATATGTGCACACGTTGGCCAGAGGCTATTCCTCTTAACAGCATATCTACTACAGATATCGCAGATGCTCTTTGGTTGATATTTTCTCGCTTGGGGTTCCCCAGAGAAATATTGTCAGACCATGGCACTCAACTCATATCTGACACTATGTCACAGGTAATGTCTACCTTACATATTGAACGATCTCTCAGTAGTATCTACCATCCTATGTCTAATGGGTTAGTTGAGCGTCTGAATAGAACGCTCAAGACTTTGCTTGGTAAGATAACTGAAGATCATCCTCAAGATTGGGACAGGGTTTTACCCGCGGCTCTCTTTGCCTATAGAGAAGTCCCTAATGAACACACAGGGTTTTCTCCCTTCGAACTTGTCTTTGGCGCGCGTCCGCGCGGCCCTATGTCTTTATTACACGATCTCATCACTGCCGATGATATTAGTGATGAAACTCAATCCTCATATGAGTATGTTATTGCTTTGAGGCAAAAGATCATTGAGGCATGTAAACTAGCAACTGCTTCATCAGAAATTGCTAAAGAGAAGGCAAGGCAGTTTGCTAACAAGAATAGATGTCTACGACAACTTTGTCCAGGTGACAAAGCATTCGTCCTACTCCCCAGTAGGGAAAATAGACTTCTTATTGCATGGAAAGGTCCGTATGCAATAGTCTCTCGGATTTCCGATGTCGACTATGTGGTCGATATTGATGGAAAGCATAAAACTTTCCACATAAACATGCTTTCGGAATTTCACGAACGTCCGGACTATTTGCTGCCTATTTTCCAGGCAACGGATGATGCTCCTGCACCTCACGGTCATTATTCATCCCTGTCTGTCATACAGGATGAGGAATCTACCTTCTCTGATGTCAATCTTCCCCTTCCAGTGGTTCCATTACATTCCACGGAATCTTGGAAAAACGTTTCTGTTTCTCCTAATCTTTCTGGTGACGAACATCGACGAGACTTGTCGATGTTACAAACATTTCAGGATGTTCTCACTGACATTCCTGGACACACAGATGTCATAGAACATGACATAATTCTTACCGACAATAATCCAATTAGGGTTAGGCCTTATCCTATCCCTATACACTTTCAGTCGCAAGTGAAAAAGGAATTGGATGAAATGATTCAATTAAATATAATTGAACCATCGACTTCACCATATTCTTCTTCCATGGTTATTGTCCGGAAGAAGGATAAGAACATACGAATTTGCGTTGATTATCGCAAATTGAATCAGGTCACAAAGTTCGATGCTGAACCGATGCCTTTGTTAGAAGATCTACTGATTAGACTTTCTAATTCTAGATTCTTCACTAAACTTGACTTGTCTAAAGGTTATTGGCAAGTGCCTTTAGCAGAGCATGCCAACCTCTTACTGCTTTTTCTACACCTAGGGGTCTATTTCAATGGAATGTTATGCCTTTTGGTCTCATGAACGCCCCTGCCACTTTCGTTCGCATGATGCGTCGAATTCTGTCACATCGTTCGGATGTCATCGCATACTTAGATGACATCTGTCTCTTCAGTGATACCTGGGAAGATCACTATTTAGGGTTATATGACTTACTGTCCACTCTACGTGAGAATAATTTGACAGCAAAACCTTCTAAAGCTTTTGTTGGTTTTGGTGAAATCTCTTTCCTGGGTCATCGTGTTGGTCATGGTCTCTTGAAGACAGAAGACCACAATACTTCCAAAATACTGAACATCTCTGTTCCTAAAACGAAGAAACAAGTTAGGAGTCTCTTAGGTTTAATTCAATTTTATGGGAGATTTATTCCAAATTTATCTTCGATCATGGCACCTCTCTCAACATTGTTGAAGAAAGGTTCGCCTAATCTGGTCCGTTGGTCTGAAGAATGCCAATCTTCACTAGACCAAATCAAGAATATATTTTCTTCTCCTCCCATCTTAAGATTACCTACTCTTGATAGGACTTTTGTTCTTCGGAGTGATGCTTCATCCACTGGGATTGGAGCAGCACTGATGCAAGAATATGCAAATACTCTGCATCCTGTTATGTACATTTCTAGAAAACTAAATGCGGCAGAGAGGAACTACTCGGTTTTAGACCGTGAGTTGTTAGCGATGGTTTGGTCAATTCTAAAGCTACAAAGATTCCTCCTGGGCGCACATTTCATTCTAGAGACTGATCAGAAAGCTCTTACAGCTATTCAGACTAAGAATTTGAAGAGTTCGAGATCCACTCGATATGCTATAGCTCTTCAACCTTTTCACTTCACGGTACGAGCTATCCGTGGTGCGGATAATGTGATGGCTGACATTTTGTCTAGATGCCCACATGACTCCAACTAATACTTCTGTCCTATATTTCCATATATTACAGAGTCATAACACACCTATATTACTACAATAGATTAGCACATCTGTACTCACTTTATATGTACACACTATCGTGCTTTGTTATCATCTTCTTCTGTTCGTTTTTTAAGATGATAGAGGAAGACTGAGTGGTTAATATAAGGGCCGTTAGTTTACTAAACAGCCACAATTATTAATAATGTATTGTACCTTATGAAGCATATTAGTTATTAATTAGCATTATATTGCTTGTACTTTCTCAGAATGTCATTGATGAGCTGAGGACTTACCTTACTATTATCAAGCATGACGAGTCTAGATTGTGTACTTACCCTCGGAATGCCAGAGGATATGTCCTGGATCGTCATGTAGTTTAACTTTACTATGTACTTATGTCATTACATGTCAAATAATGTGCTAATTAAATTTTTCTATCAGATTTGTACATCCATTTTTAAAGACAATATTAGATTATGCTATTTAATGATGTCTATGGTAACTTGCATACGTATATTGTGTTTACATGCTAACGTGATGTGTGTTGGTGACACCTCCCCGATGTGAATATTTTTTGAGACATATTTATTTTTCTGTTGAGGTATATCCTCACCAGACACTCTATATTTAGCCTCATGTTAGGCAATTTAATTAATTATCAGCGCATAATTCGTGCGTTTTGAGCCGCTTATCGCATGCTCTTTGATATTTAAAAAAAAAAAAAAATATGTTCCACATTTTTTTTTTTTTATCGGGAGGAGGTGGTGATATGTTGCGTGAGAAATTCTCGCAACATCGTTTTATTACAATATATATTTTGTAACGCAAGGGCAACAACTGCTTGAAATTTATAGTCACTTTTCTCGGTAAGCAGTTGTCTCCTCGCGTTGGTATTGAATGCAGTTAAGTTTGCTATGCTAGGCCGTTTTCTCAGAAAACGGTTGGCAACCTGTTGGGTTATCCTTTTAAGGTAATCATTCTTACGCTGGTTCGTAGTAAAGGTCCTTGCGTCTTAAGTTCTGAGCTGTGGTCATTTTGCGCTGGACTGCGCATGACTGGTCTTGCTTCTTGGTCGATCGATTTCCGCCCACCAGTCAGTGAGCGATTTTGAATAGCTAGGAAGAGGCCTCGCTGAGAGGGGATCTCCGCTATTTTTTGTTCTGTCAGGAATGTGAAGTCCTCTTAATGGATATTTCGTTTATTCGAGATAATACCTCTAGTGTATTTCCACATGCCGGGAGGCGTAATATTTCTGTGTATTTCCTGAAGGCAAGGTAAATTAACTTTTCATTAACTCTATCGATTTTTTGGTCGTGAGCGACGTTTGATTCATAGCCTGTCTTCGAAAGTCGTCGTCACGAGATGTTTTCCCAGCTCACGTGTTGCTGTATTGTACCGCATCGGTTGATGCATGTCCCAAGGACCATTACTTGCTACTTTGTTACATGAACTAGGTTTGGAAACCTTTGTTATCTAGAGGATATTTTTGAGGACATTATTTATACTTCGGCAGACGTGTCTGTCTTGCTGAAGTCAGATTAAGGAGAGTGAACTGATCTCATACATCTGGTTATCTTCTGGCTAAGATAGAAAGGGATGGAGAATTTTCCCGACTACATTACAGCCTTATAATGTATTGACATGCCTGTGAATTACCATTATTATGATGCTGTCTACCGTCCATTGCTATACTGACATTGTTGCTGTGATAATGACTGTCTGATGTACCTACATATTCGCGTATACATTTTGTCACTGTGGCGTCCACAATAAATGATACAGAAAAACGTCACTAGCTGATACAAGCATCATTGACTTTATACGTCGTGAGTTAACTGACGTCCTTGTGTGGATTGCCCTGTTTTTGTATGATCATTGTTTGACTGTACATCATCTACACACTTCACAAAACCAGACATGCGGATACCATCCATCATCATATGGCATCACGCATCAGTCAGTCATCCAACATGACATTCTGACTGACGATACGCCTATTCGAGTTCGCCCATATCCTATCCCTTTACACTTTCGTGATAAGGTTGATAAGGAATTGGATGAGATGCTTCAATTAAAGATAATTGAACCATCTTCATCACCATATTCTTCTTCTATGGTAATCATTAGGAAGAAGGACAACAATATACGTCTTTGCGTAGATTACAGGAAATTAAACAAAGTTACAAAATTCGATGCGGAACCGTTACCTCTTTTAGACGACTTATTGGAGAAATTATCTCATGCCACATTCTTTTCGAAATTTGACCTTTCAAAGGGCTATTGGCAAGTGCCACTCACTCCTAAAGCAAAGCCATTCACCGCTTTCTCGACGCCACGGGGTCTTTTTCAATGGAATTTTATGCCATTCGGATTAATGAATGCGCCAGCTACCTTTGTACGCATGATGCGCCGCATATTGTCTCATCGTCCCGATGTCATTACTTATATAGATGACATCTGTCTTTTCAGTGACTCTTGGGATGAACATATTCATGGATTAAAAGCTTTACTTTCTACCTTACGGGATTATAACTTAACAGCGAAACCTTCAAAGGCTTTTGTCGGTTTTCATGACATCTCCTTTCTGGGTCACCGCATAGGTCATGGTTTCATGTATACAGAAGACAGTAACGTCTCTTAAATTTTAAACATCTCAGCACCTAAGACAAAAAAAACAAGTTAGATCTCTTTTAGGACTAATAAAGTTCTATTCAAAATTCATCCCTCATTTGTCTACTATAACTGCACCTTTTTCGTCTCTACTGAAAAAAGGCACATCTAATGTAATAAAGTGGTCGCAGGATCACCAAACGGCGTTAGACTATATAAAACGATTTTTTTCAAATGAACCTTTTTTGAGGTTGCCTAACAAAAATCTCACTTTCATTCTTCGCAGTGATGCTTCTTCTTACGCTATTGCTGCAGTTTTGATGCAGGAATATAACGGCACCTTATTTCCGGTGATGTACGTGTCCAGAAAACTTACGGAGAGCGAACTCAAATACTCCGTTCTCGATAAAGAGCTCCTCGCATTAGTGTGGGCAATCACGAAACTGGAACGTTACCTTCTCGGCTCACACTTTGTGGTGGAATCTGACCAAAAAGCTCTTACCGCACTGAACACGAAGAACGTTAAATCATCGAAGTCAGCGCGTTACGCTATAGCGCTTCAACCATTCAATTTTGAAATACGAGCTATTCCTGGAGTGAAGAATGTGTTCGCAGACTGTTTATCGAGATGCCCAAGCGAACTTGTCGAAACTAAACCACTTCCAGATGTTGGAACATCCTCACCGATAACATGAATAACTTTGTACATTATCAATGATTGTACATCTATAAAGACTGTTTAAATAACTGAAGTATTCGTATAAGTATAACTTTCATGATATACTTACTTATAGAATATAACTTTACTTCTTGTGTAGTAACGTTTTATTAGAACGGGAACAGTGGTATTAGAATAACATTTTATTAGTACGTGAACATTGGTACTACAGTAATTTTTTATTAGTATGGAAACATTGTTAAGAGCGACAAATATACATTTGTTATTCCTATGGAACATATTACACTACATATCGTGTTCGAGAATATATTTTATCGGGTATGGAACATTGAGAACATCGTCTCGTCGATTACTAACTAGTTGTAACTGAACATTGACATATTGATATTGATATTGGAATTACTTACAATATATTAGTAACTGGTTATTTGTTAGTAATTAAGAAATATATAAATTAGAATAATTCAATTTAATCTATTTAATTGATTATGGATCACACACAAACTAACTTTCTTAGTTGTCAGGTAATACCTGCATTTACGGGTCTTAGTTATGATATCTCACTGTTAGAACACTAGTCAACCGTACTAGTGTTAGAAAACATTAAGGGTGTTGATTCTTAATGTGTTTTATTTTGCATTGCTTCATTTTTGCACATTGTATTTTCAATTTTTCTGTTTTATTGATTCTCTTGTCATTGATCATCATCAGTGTTGCTGTTCATTTTCATTTTTGAAATCATATGTTTCAAATTTTTTTTGAAAACTTAGTTGAATTTTATTATCATCTTTTTTTTATGGTTTTTTCATTTTTCATTTTCAAACTTGTTTTTACTTCGAATATTACCACATCGTTCCAAAGTAGGTCGATAGTGGATGTGTGCTTTAATGCATACTATCATTTAGTTATATTGATTTCGTTTAATATTCTTTTCTTAATATGATATAACTTTATGCATTTCATATCTTGTTGTAGTTTTGATTCACCTCTCTCGGGTACTAAGTTCAAAAAAATTAATAGAATTAATTTTTTAAGGGGAGGTAATAAGGGAGCTGTTACGTACATTTATTACCTAAGGGGGTAGTCTTCGGTCCTGCCAAATGTACGCACCAGTCTTTATATAGTTATATTATTTGTGCGTTCGATTGATTCACGCACTGACGTGCACAATGCAGTGTGAGTTGCTTTGGACGCACGGGTAACCTAGTTTAGGGATTGTGACGTCATGTTTTGTATGGGGCAGTACGGACCATGTTGTTGTCCGTGGAATATTTCTTGTATACGTAGCAAGTTAGTGGAAGCCATTATTTCTATTGATTTATATTGGTCTTCATGTCGAAGCCAATAGTGGAAGTATCATGTAAGTGTCGCCCCATTTCACATTGAATGTTTATCGAATTTTAATTGAAGTATCAGGCCGCTCCTAGTTATGGTCTAGCGGGGATCCATCGTAGTATGTCATTCCTAGAATGGACTAACGGAGTCGATTGCCTTGTTTGAATTACCGTAGAGGGGGAATACCTACGAGGAAACGAAGTTAATTGATTTTATATGCTTCACATGTTTTAATATGCCGTTTTCGCCAATGCCAAAGTCATGGCATGAGTTTGTGGAGAGGTTAGTTAAAACCCAAATACTAACCCAGATGTAGCTTCATGTTTACGCCATTGATATTATATTTTGAACCTACGTGGTAGGAATGAAGTCTTGGATCAAGACAGTCTTTTGTTTGGATGAATGCGGGATTCAGTGATATGGGAATACGTACTTAGTTGGATGTCCTCAGACAAGGTCAACGGACATTTATATCTTACTGTTTCAAGCTTAGCATGAACATTATTGGATTCTTGTTACATGAATGTAAGGAAGATGTTTGAAAGGGATCTACCGCAATACCTAACCACCATCATAGATGTACATAATTTTCGTCAGCGTATCATTACTATGCATCCATGTTGATTGTCTCCGTCAAGAACATTGTATCGTATCGTTGAACTTATACCGTCAATAAATAATGTTAAACTGTACCACCCGCCTTACAGTTTACTTCAATTCACAGCAGGCCTTGGTTGACATGCCTGAAGTTTGCATCATTACCTGTTGAACTTATGTTGACAGTTTATTTGAATTCGCGTATTAACAGCACGATCAAACAGTCATCTGTAGAGACCCGGAAAACCGGTCTAACAGACACTAATGATAACGGATTTATGCAGATGTTTACACATGAGAAATGAATAACCTCGTATCATTGTGGCATGCTCTGGACACCCTGAAGTTCCTGGAAAACGTCCTTTTTCGATGTTAGCGTCAGTGTACCCATTCTCATTGTGAGGGGTCTTTTTAACGCCACTGAAAAGAATATATTTCCTTCCGCACATTGTAGTTAAATCGGCCTGAATTGACTAGTTTTCCCGACTGTGGTTGCTCAAAGAGTTATTTAGCAAACTTGAAGGGTTCCTTGAATAATCTTTCCCTATTTTTCCGTGGTTCTCTTATTTTTTTCCTGACATGTTCTATCTGCACTACGAAGCCGTTATGATGGCAAATCAAGAGCTCCAAGACATGTTATAATCCATTCTTTTCTGTTATCAGCTGTTTTCTTGAACTATTTTCGGCCATGTTTTTTTTCTGTTCTCTGATCTCGTCTTTTCTTATTTGTCTTCTACTCTTTTGTTGTGTAATACTTTTATTTGCCTCCATGACTTCAAATTCTTTGCAATAATGAAGATATACAATGCAGCTGTGGATGTCCAATTTTCTTTCAAGGTTATTTGCTTTAGGTTTTTATATAATTTTTTTTTTGGCCCGTGCTTAATCACGATGTTCCCAGATCACTTTGACACTGGAAGATGAAAACGTAGCTTCTCTTTTCCCGTCCAAGACGTGCGTGAGATCATCATCAGGCAGATCAACTTGACTACTCTCCGTGCTGTGGACTTATTCCTGGCTGAGATCTTCTGGCGTCTTATCCGTAGGAATAGTGCACATCCAGTGATTTCCCACACCCCTTTTTCATTCCGTGAATGTTCATACCTATTTGTATAGATAATTTTTTTTACCACGGTTAATGGATATTTCGACCTTCGATCAGAACGCAAAGTGCATACAGTTGGCCTAGTCAATTCCGGTCGGAGAAAAAAAAAGCAATTCTATGATAAAAATAAAAAATATAAAAATAATTTTTCAGGGAGTTTGGTCTATAATAATAATAATAATAAATTCTTTAAGCACCAAACACGGCGCATAAGGCAGAAACCAGTGCTCTCCAGGTTGTTCGTTGTGACGCCACTCCTCTTAGCTCTTGCACATTATTTAGGCCCAACGTTCTTCCTTCTCTTATTATTGTTCTTCTGAGTGTTTCTTTTGGTCTTCCTTTTTTCCTCTTACCCTCAGGAACCCAAGTGAGCGCCTGTAGTGGTATTCTGTTGTTTTGCATTCGTAGGACATGACCGATATAAGACCATCGTCTTTTCCTTATATAGTCGGAGACATATTTCTGCCTAGAGTCTTCTGTTATTTGTCGATTAGTCTTGAATTCTTTCCAACTGATGTTCATGAGTTTTCTAAGACATTTGTTCTCGAATGTATTCAGCTTGTTCTCCAGTAAAAAAAATGTAATATCAAATTGACAAAAAGCTTGGGGCGCTGATTCTACATGAAATAAACTTCTGCTTTACACTTCATTACACACATGGATAAAATATATGATAAGCGCTTAAGCGCCCCAGGCTTTTTTAATTTTGATAAGAGTTGTAAATTACATTTTTATTTAAAATGTAGTTTGTCAGTTGTGTGTATGTCTGTGCACGAGCGTGCGATAGTGTGCGTATGGAAAGGGGGGGGAGAGAAGTTTCAATATTTCTGTCAAGAGAGAAATCTTGTTGGAAAGAATACAACTATATTATTTGCAGTTATCGCCCATTTCAGTGATGATACAATACCAAAAAAAATTAATTTTAATTTTATTCATTTTATTATTTTTTACGACTGATTATTGTCATGGGGAATACACAACTATGCCAAGTTTCAGAGCTATTGCACATTTGGAAGTGATTGAAAAATCGATTGCAAGATTTGAAGGTGACAAAAGAGTGTCATACGTTGCAAGTTAAAGAAAAGCCTGTAATAAGATTGTTCAACTCAAACGTGAAGGCATTTCTATTTTACAGCTCTGAACCATGGAGAACACGACAATGGACAATGACAAAGTTACAAACTTTCAGAACTGACAACTTGTAAATAGTTTAACATTTATGCACGTATATATTAGTAGTAGTAACCCCCTTCAGTCATAACTGACTATGGGCATGTGCCCCTGGGATGATGGTCCTCAGCTATTTTTTTTTTTTTTTTTTTTTTGGTGTTGCTTTCGGCGTGTTCTTTTCTCGTCTGCTTGTTGTAAGAGCTTCTTTTCGTCAAATCTGAGGTGGAGTCTTAAGGAGCATCGCCACCGGGTACGGTCAACAGATTCATCCATCCAGGTTGCTGGATTTATGTCCAGTACCTTCATGTCTCTCTTACACACATCTTTGAACTTCAGCGGCGGTCGCCCGACTGTTCTTTTGCCATTGGCCAGTTGTCAGTAGAATATAGCTTTAGGGATGTCGTCATCTTTTTTGTGGCGTACATGACCAAGCCAGCGTAGTCTGCGCCGTCTAAGCAGTGTATACATGCTTTGAAGGCTAGCACCTGACAGCACCTCGACATCTGTCACTTTGTCCTTCCAGGAAATGCTAAGAATGTCATGTAGACACGGTAGATGGAAGGTATTGAGCCTTCTTTATTGCTTAGCATAGTTTGTCCATGTCTCACTGCCATATAAAAGCGTGCTGGTGACGCAGGCATTTAATAATAATAATGTACAGACTAGCTCGGGCGTTGGCGCAGCTGGAGAGTCCTTTTTATGGCTTTATTCTAGCACATAGATAATGTTGGTCCTTTTCAGGACTTAGTATCTATCAACGCTGATCAGGTTAGCAGTAAACAGTTGACTTTTTTTTTTTTGATGGTAAATGCGCTCTGATATAACCAAATAGGTTGAAAGGAACGCGCCTCGCCAGAAGAAGGCAAAAAAAAAAAAAGGCTTTAAATATCGCAGCTTTGGTCTTCATTGGAAGTTTGTGGAGTTTCCCCAATCATGCGTTGTAAGACGGGCATAGAGAATTCCTGTGTTTAGAGAGAGTTTTGTCGTTTATGTGTGTGTGTGTGTGTGTGTATATATATAGTTCCAAAGGTTGTTATTGCCGGGAGTTGTAGTGAGGATAAGCTCTCACTGCAGATAAAATACTTCTATGGCACGCGCCTCAAACAGCCTCTGACAACCAAGTCCAGCTCCCTGCCTTCACGTGTGGCTCAATTTGAGCCCGGCGGAACTGTTTCCTCTGACGGGAGAAGGGGCAAAGGCGAGCGACTGGCGCCTTAAAACCAGCAGCTTCGGGCAGATAGGGCTCGTGATCCTTGGTTGGTAGCTTATCTAAGAGAAGGAACTCTGAATTCAAACCACCGCTGCCTTGCGGGAATATCCATCTGTGGAATTGGCTTCGGGAGTAAACCCTGAGGATAAATCCGGAGTCGGAGTCCCTAAGGCAGTCTAATGTCGATTCGACATTATTCTGGCAACTCCTGCGACATGGCTGGTACCAAACTTTATCGGCTACTGCCGTTCCTTTGGATCTACCGGCTGTGTGGAGAGGGGGAACATGCTGCATGGGCAACAGCTTGATCTCCATATAACTGTGCCCAAGCTCGCGCCCTGGAGAGGACACTCCAGCTTCACCCTATAGGTGTCGGCAAAACACGGGAAGTAGCAGTTACCGGTTATAAGCATTTTGCCCAATTGGCTAGGGCATGGCGCCAGGGGCTACTTCCGACAGTGGGAGAGGTTCTAGGATCTCACTGGACAGCTACCGCCCGCTTCAAGCTGGGCAGCCCCCAGTCAATAAGGTGTTGTCCCGCCACTGTCTGCTTTCCCCATTGGGTGCATGGGGATTAGGGTCAAACCCGAACTGTGGACAGAAAATTTTGCACCAAGCAATTATCGAAGATGAAGCTGCCGATCGCAATAAGTGGCGATGCTATTTACGGCACCACCTCAGATTGGGCGAAGAGAGGCTCACACAAGAAGCAGAGGTGAGGAGAAAACGTCGAAAGGAGCACCAGGAAAATAAGCAGCTGAGGGCTGCCACCTCAGGGGCGCATTCCCATAGTCAGTTATGACTGAAGGGGCTATTATTACTATTATTATTATTATTATTATATATATATATATATATATATATATATATATATATATATATATATATATATATATATATATATATATATATATATATATATATATATATATATATATATATATATATATAATGAATAAAAACAAATTATGAAATAGATCTTTGTGAGACAGTGTTGACATGAGATAGAACACACATTAAGGAAACGAAATGATTGTATTACATTGTATTACTTGGTCTGGAACCGATTTAAAATGGATAAAGAGGACATGGAAAGACCTTAAATTAGGGTTTCTTAACCTGTGGTCCGTGGACCGCTGTGGTTCTATGAATGGATTTTAGGGAATCCGTGTACATAACCTAAACATTTGAATTTTATTTTCACCAACATTTTTACTTGGAATATTATGATAGATTTGTTGCATTTTAAGAAATTATTCTTTTTTATAATTTGTTTTTATATTTATGTATGACTGTACGTAAGCTTACCAACGGGCTGATCACCCGTTTGCCAGTCCCTTTGATTACGGAAACAACGACAAATGGATTGATTTGTCATTGCCCTAAAGACGCCATTAGGCGTGATGGGAACAACGGCAAAGAAAATCTATTCGCTGTTGCCCTTAAGACGCCACTAGGCGTAATGGCCACTGACTGCTTTGCCGGTCGTTGGCTAAGGACGGAAGAAGAAGAAGTACGTAAGCTTAACCATCTTTCATTGTACTAAATGTATACACGAAAATTGTAATCGTACGTCTGTAAACTTTTATCCTAAGAAGGAGTCTGTAGCCTTCACAGGACAATCAAAGGGGTCCGAAGCCTTCATCAGATAATCAACGGGGTTCATGGCACGAGAAAGGTTAAGAACCCCTACCTTAAATCGATGTCATATGATAGAGCGGCTTGGTGGGAACGTGTTAAAGCCCCATGCTCCAAACGGTGTTGAAGAATATGCCTGAATGAATGAAATAAACCAAATAATACATTGTTCTTTGGCTGCTCAAAAAACAATGGAACGTATTGGAACAGACATGCATCTATACACAAAATAAAGTAAAATAATATAAACTATATAGATTCACCACAGCTCCGTTGTCTACAGAGGGACAATGAACAACTCTGTTTTTTTTCCCCAAGCTTTCGGGCCCATGTAACATGCAAGTGACCATTCTTCACATGCCACTGCTAAATTAGCTGGAGTGGAACTGGCAAAGCTTTTCTCGTGTAGTAACTTTCATGCATACACGCAAGCTACTTTCTCTTTTATTTACCCAGTCAAGCTAAGATCCACACAAAGATAACATAGCTAACTAAATGGGGACCATAATATGCTACCATCTTGTAAGTTCATGAACAAATTATAAGCATTGTTTTTATACATTGCTACAATTATTTTTTCAGGCAGTAAACATAGCTCAGAGATGTTGAAACCGACAAGAAGTTCTGTTCAGTTTCTTCAGGCTGTACGTGAAGATGAGGAAGAAAGGCAAAGGCAGTTTCTGAGCGAAATGAAAGACTTTCCCTGTTCTTTCAACTTAGGATGTTCAAACCTTGACATTGGTAACATTCAGTACCGTGGGTTCAGCAATAGTGAGCCTGCACTAAGCAAGCAATGCTGTAAGTACCTCAGGCAAAACTTAGAGGATGCTGAAGGAGAAGACTATGAAGATATTATCTGGAGGGAAAATTTGCTAACACGCATCCATGTAGAGCTAGATGATCTCTCTGCTGCTTTGGCTTTGAATGAGAACATTTCGGAAGTTTCAGGTGATCAAAACTTAGTAGTACTAGGAAATGCAGCATTTTTATATCACCAAAACAATGACATTGGAAAGGTGAATAATATTCTTGTTTATCTGAATAAACTGAAGAAACATAAAAACTATAAAGATTTAAAAATTCAGGCACTTTTAGAACAGGCGTATGAATATCGCAAGTTTGGTGGTGCAAGACATAACTTGTGTTCAATAGCACTTTTTGACTTTGCTCTACCACTGATTCCTCAAGATGAACGTCTACAGTTTATGCGTGCCATGGTGTACAGAAGGTGCACTCATTTTGGAGTTTATTTGGAAGACCCAGAACATATTGATCGCCACAAATGTGCTCTTGAGGCCGCAAATGAGCTCTATAGACTTGGTAATGAGGCTAGAGAAGACGTTATTAGATCTACAGCTTTGATTGAGCTAGCTTATCTTAAACGGGGTGATGATGTTCTTGCCCAATCTTCAATGTTTAAAAATGATACACCATTGTTGGACAGACGGACCTGGTATAAAATTGTAGGTCGTGATGACTGGAAAACACTTTGTTTTAAAGCCCTCAAAGCTGCTGGCAAGAATTTTACAGAGAGAGTTCTACAAGTAGCTGGCCAGCTGTTTCGATATTTTAGAAACGATGAAGATTTACAAATATCAGAGACACTTTTGACACATGCAATTAGCACACAACCAACAAACAGGGCCCATCACCAACTGGGACTAACGTATAGAGCTATGGCCATCAACTTTGAGAGAAAATATGGCTTTGTGCAAAGAGGCAAGAAGCAGCGACAGTCATCGTCACAGAACAGCAATGTCGTAACCAATAAACACCTACCACAACCACCTGAAAATAAAAGGCCAAAAAACTTGGATGAACACCTGAAATACATGCTTAAAGTGCCCAAAGAAAAGCTGCAAGCTTTCAGTGAGAGAAATCCATTCACATGTAAAGCAGTAGAACAGTTTAAAAAGGCCATTATTGTCAGCCATAAGCAGAATATACCAGCATTTTATGATTTAGGGACAATGTATGTTCAGATGAGCAAGTTCAATGAAGCAAAAACAACCATTCAGTCTTTAATTGAGGTAATGTCTTGCCAGTTTTCTGAAATACCAATACCAACTTATCTTGTTAGTGCTCTCAACCTGTTTGGCATTTGTTGCGCAATGGAGGCTGAAAAAACGGAAGACGATACTGAAAAAATGGCTCTAGTTCATGAAAGCGAGGAAATGCTAATTAGGGCAGTTAGAATGGCTTCAAATCTTGTAGCAGATATTCCTGAGTTGGCCACAGCAGCAACAGACTTATGGGAAGCTTTTGATACATTGAAAAAGAAATTTGAATTTGAAGGAAGTGTAGACAGCAAAAACATACTCTTTAAGCTTTGTGAATTCATTGTTGATTACCGTTGTATAGAAACAATAGATAAAATTATATCAAAACATCCTTCTGAATGGAAGAACGTGAAAACTTTAGATAGATGTTTGAAGTGTTACTTAAATCTAGAAGATATTGATGGAGCTTTATTGTTTCTTGACATGATTTCACTTCATCCTGAAGCCAGCTGTAGATTTAGAAGACACAACAATCCAAATGTTCAAAAACTTATGTCTGAAGTTGCGAAACGTACACTGTCCAGACTCCTTGTACAGACACGAGGAGGCCACGCACTGACGATCCCCGACCAAATATGGAAGAGAATGTTTCAGGAGACTTTTGATCCCAGCAATAATTCTAAGAAATATGATATTGTTATTGTGCAAGACATCAACAATGACACCGAACCAGAACCCAGAACGAGATCTGATAACACTTCCACGTATCTGAAGAATATTTTCATGAAAGTCTGTGGTCTGAATGTCGTTAGATATCATGAAATTGGATTACCTGGTGCCCTACAGTTGGATCAATACATAGATACCATCAGCAAATCACACGTTGCCATTTTTGTGCTAACAAATCTAAAGAGAGAATCCCCATCACTTGAATCTCGCCTAGAAACTACACTCGTATTGAATGAAGGATCAAATGAATCCACTGTTGTGAGTGCAAATTCTGAATTAGAAAGCTTGACACTTCCTCAAGAACCACGATCAGCTAGCAACCTTGACCCAGCTGGTAGGGAAACTGTTGTCCAGGCAGAAAATGTTGGCATTGAGGAACCTATATCAGATCTATTTAGGTTAATAATCAGTACCTGCACAAAAATGTGTGCTGAGAGAAAGAAACCTGCCCATATTTTCTCAGTGTATCATGGTGAAATGGAACCTGCACATCTCCCAGATATTCTTATGGGTTTCCCAACAATATATCTTTCAGACACAGATATTAACACACTGTCTTCAGCTTTACACAATAATGTTAGTGACAGAACAGTTGATCTTGTTATGACCATTTTCAAAGCTGTTATTAAGGAAACCTTATGATGTGTCTAAAATTGTCTTTAGAGACGATTTTTTTTCACTACTGCATTTAAATGGAAAGTCATAGGAACAAGTAAAAGGGCAAACGATTTTTGAAAATGTACAGGAAAGACCTTGGCAGAGATACAAATACTGGTACGTATATGAAAGATGATCTGTGGAAACAAACGATAGAGCTTTCAAGAAAACATAGTGCCCCAGAAGAATGTACTTAGATTAGCTCTGTCTCTCTTTTCTCTACAGTTTTTGTTTGTTTGTCCCTGTTGAAAACTTTGTGTCATTTCTTTGTCCTTGTAGTACGTTAGATGTACGCTTCCTTCTTTCCCTCATCCCACCATTTATCTTAGTCTTGCTGCAGAGCTCCTAATTTTCTTATTACACCCCAATGACAATTTTCAAAGCAAAAATTAATGACTTACGATGTGTCTAAAATTGTATGTGACACTTTGTTCAGGCATGATTTCTTCAATACTGCATTTATAGAGATAGTCCCAGGAACAAGTAAAAGGCAGACAATGTTTAAAAAAACACTTCTGCATATATATAAATACTGGCACAAGAAAGACATATTGTGGAATTAAAGCAAAAAGTTTCAACATAAAAAAGTGCCCAAATGACGAACATGGTTATGGAAAGAAGGGAGGATTCAGACAATGTAAATACATGTGTACGTTTTTAAACACACCTTCTACCTCTGTCGTTGTCTCTAATTCTCTGTCTTTATGTCTGAGTGTATAGTCACAAAATAAAACTATTTTATTGAGCTTAACTTTTGAAAATGGTGACCATAAGCCGATTGGTTAAAGCAAAGTTGTATATGCTTATTAGAATATTAGCAGCATGTGAATTCGCTGAGGTACTGTCGTAAAGTCGTGTGTAAACCCACTTCTTTGTTAATACATATGCACAGCCAATCCACGTTCAACAGACTCTGAGACATATTAAATTACACGAAGTCAAGTTCCCCCAAGATGGCGGCAGACAGAATAAATTGGAACCAATAAAAGGAAAAAGAACTGTTGCTTCGGAACTGGGTCACGGAAAGTACAAAAACGTCGGCAATTAAATGTACCAAAACACCGAGAACCAATCAAAAGGGTTCCTTACGCACTGGCAGATTCCCTGCGTCTACCTATATAAACGGGCGCGTTTTATTTTAAAAAAAACACACACACAAACACGCAGGCCAGCTAGACCGACAAACTGGGGAAGAGAAAGCTGTCAAGACTGATTTATGCTTACCTGCATGAACGGGCAGACTTGCTTCACTAAGTCGAAGTCAAAATCTGGCTTGTATTAATCTTAGAGGGTAGGTAAACTTACTATAAACTTGTAGGATATGCCTACATCATATATAATGATTGTATTTTTTAGTATCATTTATTATACCTGCACCTGTATATAATTAATGTGTATCATGTATAATGATTATATTTTATGGAATCAGGTATAATGATTGTATTTCCTGATATAATTGCTGAAGACGAAAACCAATCTGAAATATAACCAAACAGTCCTTGTTAGGACTCATATAACTCCACTCTGAAATATAACCAAACAGTCCTTGTTAGGACTCATATAACTCCACTCTGAAATATAACTAAACAGTCCTTGTTAGGACTCATATAACTCCACTCTGAAATATAACCAAACAGTCCTTGTCTCATATAACTCCAACCTGAATATAACCTATGACTATATCATGTATAATGATTGTATTTTATAGTATCATGTATAATGATTGTGTATGACTGTTGAAGAAGTAAACCACCAGAAAATAGCCTACACCTGTATATATTTAATATAACTTTAGGATTTTTGTTTTACTATGAATGTATCAGGTATAATGATTATATCTCAGGGAATTAGGTATAATGATTGTATTTCCTGGTATGATTGCTGTTTTACCAGCCAATATAGCACTTATCAGAGATGGCCTGGTATATTATAGGTGGAAGGAAACGGTTGTATCATACGGTGTACAGAAAATAATGTTTTGCAAGTACACACCTGTCATGTCTCGCTATTGCTAAATATACTGAGCCATGTTGTCATTCATCCTACATGCAGAGATCTGAGACACACGCTCATCTCATATACACTAGAAATAGGTGGGCTTGATGACAGAAATTAGCCCCTATTTTTCCTTGTTACAGGTTTATTCGTGTCATCCAACCTGAGGTCGTATGTTCGGGTCAATCCAGCTGCCTGGAACTTCGCAGGAGCATAGTGGTTGTATCGGAGCTACATTCTTAGTCCCCCTCAGTCTTGGGTGGGCTAAAGGAACGATCATCAGCGAAGAAGTGTTGTGTCATCAAATTAAGAAGGACAGAACTGTTTTAAGAGATGAGTACACATTAGTACCATTTCCGTCGGCAATTGTGAGCATTTAACGGTTGATGAAGAAAAAGTGATTTAGCGTAGTGAGAGACAAGATTAACAGCACAGCTGATAAATTTTCTATAATTGATTAACAGCACAGCTGATATAATTGTTTTCCTATAAGTGGAAGACTTGTTGTAATATAAATTTATATATTATAAATTATATATATATAAATATATATATATATATATATATATATATATATATATATATATATATATATATATATATATATATATATATATATATATATCATATGTAAACTTACAAATCCATTGCATTCCATCTTCCAACATCCAACCTTCAGCACAAGAGTAGATAGTGTTTATACTTAATAAATAAGGAAATTGTATTTGAACGACTTGTCAATTTTATAATTGTTAAGTGAAATCTCTTTCCTTGTTTTAATATCAAAGTTAGTTACACAGCGGGGTGGCATTTTATGACTGTCTCTTCTCTACTGATTTTTCGAGATCAGATCATTCACAGCCGTAACTAATTTGTGATACCAGTAGTTCTAGAGACACTGGGACTTCACCATTTTCCTGCAGAAATTATATTTCTGTATTATCAGTACTATACTGATCCTAGAGCCAATAAAAACCTCACGCTACAGGTACTTAACAGTGGTAACAGTCAGCTAAAAGATCTGATGACGTTTTCCCATGTTTTGATTTCAGCTCTAGATTTAGACTCGTGTATGAACTAAATGTCGCAACAACAAATGTCCACAAGTGATAAGACAATCTGTCTGTACCATACAAGAGTTTGTGTAAATTATATTACCATCATCATTATTATCATTGCTTTTGAGCTTCCTGTGGAGTATAGGCCTTCAACTAGGTCACACCACACCTTCCTATTCTTTTCCATATATTCAAGGTCTCTCTGTATCTTCTTTATCCTTTTAATTCAGTTTTCAATTCATTATATCGTGTATTTTAGGTTCCCATCTATTTATATTTACGCTGGGGATCCCAGAACAAGGACTGTCCTGAATACTATGTCCTAATCAGCACCAGCACCTTCTCCTAACCACTTGTTCCACTGGTATTTATATGATTCTGTCCATTAGTGCCATATTGGTGACCTATCATACCATTTCAGTTCTTCTGTTCTTCGCAATTTTATATTTATGAAACTATAACTTCTCGGTTGTCACGTTTGCTAAATTCCAAGTTTCTGAGCCATAAAATAGGATTGTCTTGACCTTCTATTGCAGTTCTTATTATTTGTCCTGTGCTTGACTTCTTTTGATTTCTATATATTTTCTAGTGCAATGAAAGCTTCTGTTAATTTGTGTATTCATATTTGTGTATTATTCTCCATTCCTCTAACTTTGTGTCGCTGCAAAAATGTAATTATGAATACATGTACACCAAATTAAGACTGTATGAGAGCTGTGTACTTTCTGTGCTTCTCTATGGTGCGGAATGTTGGAGAGTAACAGAGAAGGAAATGTCTAAATTGTCCTTTTCCCACACAATCTGCCTAAGGAAAATTCTCCGTTTTGGCCAAACACCATCAGCAACCAAGAACTACTTATTCGTAGTAACCAGGAGGACATGCACACCATCATAGCTGGCAGACGCTGGAGTTGGGTTGGCCACGTCCTCAGAAGGGACCCTGATACCATCACAAGAACAGCTATGCTATGGACCCCCGAGGGAAAGCGAAAGAGAGGCCGACCAAAAACAACTTGGCGGAGAACTGTGGAAGCTGAGAAGCAAAGAATGAACCACAGTTGGGGCACTGTACGAAGGATGGCCGCCGACCGAGCAAAGTGGAATCAATTTGTTGATGCCCTGCAAGACGCCACCAGGCGTGATGGCCGCTGACAACTTTGACCCAGTGATTTTGGTGGACATTGGCTGCGGACCAACTGGTATAGGCTAGGTACCCAGAAGAGTTAAGATTATATACAACAGAATTGTTTCTTTCACAACTGGGCTGGCAGAATGGATAAAGGAAGGAGTAAATAATTAGTTTGGAAATAACAAATAAGGTGAACTGGTTTGATATCACAAAGCAGACAAAAATAAAGAAAAAAATATATGAGTATGACACTAGGGGGTCATGACACAATAGAATGTCTTCTAGAATATCAAGGAGGTAGAAAAGAACATTTATCTGATAGGAACCTTTTCTGATGATCAGATTACCTCCTGCTTTCAGTCATAGACCAACTTTTCGATGTGTCCACAGCCTCCCGGAAACTAAGAAAAGAGATTGTTAATGACTGTAGAACAGCCATGTCAGCCTGAAGGGTTGTCAGGGAAATTTTAAGATATTTGCTGCCTCTTTAAATTTTATTGTTGAATTTGCTCAAGAAGCAGTTTATGCTTACTAATTGTTAAAATTGTATGTATGTACATTTATTTGCCTGTTAACATGAAGAATTTAAATACAGTGTGCTGATGATCATAAAGAATTACATATATTCATTGCTGTTTTAGAAAATTGTACACTTATTTCCTTGTGGGCACAAAGGGTTTGATAACACTGTTAATGTGAGATGTATATAAACAACATTGCCTTATTAACATTGTAAAATAGTTTCTACACAGCTTTATTCTAGCAAGACGAAAAGAATGTATACATCTAGTCTGGATGTTATAAGAGATGGTCACATCTGACCCCGTTGATATGAGTGCTATATAAACATTTGTGCCCTGTTAACATGAGTATGCACACATCTTTGCCTTGTTAACATTAAGAAACATGTACAGAATTTTACATTGATAGGAAGAGATGTGTATAAATATCTTGCTAAACGTTGTTTCTGATTACATTGGTAAAGTATGTTTGCATATTTACACTTTTGTCGCGATGTGAGTAGACATCTTGCCCTGTTGACTTGAGAAGTAAGTGTGTGTGTGTGTGTGTGCGTGCGTGCGTGCGTGCGTGCGTGTGTGTGTGTGTATATTGTGCATTGTTAACATATGTGATGTGTATTTTAGCTATGCTAACACAAACTATGTACACGTCGACTCTTTTCACCTGAGGTATTTGCATCTTTATCCCCCAAGAACATAGAACTATAGACATATTTTTAATATGTAAGTATGATCAATATGTACACATCTTTGCTCTGTTGATATGAAAAATGTGTACATATGTGTACCATCTTCGTTTAACAACTTTGTACACATTTTTGCCTTGGTAGTTTGGAAGGAATCTACAAATCACAGTTATCAAAAGCATGAAAACATTTTTTTTTATTATGTACATAAGTTTTTATCTTTACCTTATTGCGGGAACTGTATACATGTATTAGCATAGTGATATGAAAATAACATACGGATCTGTTATTAAGGGCACGTAAACATTTTTATATGTACATATCTTTACTCTCTTGATGCTGAAACTGTGTACATGTCTTTACCTTGGCGATATCAGAAGCATGTACAAGTCTCAGTTATCAAAGCTTTGTAAACGTCTTTACCCTGATCGTAATTTTTTTTTAAAGTTTGCCTCGTTTTGGCGAGGCGTGTTCCGTTCAACATAGTCTGTTATATTAGGGCGCATGTCCAAATTTAATAGATCTTCAGGTCTGATAACATGATTATATCCCCGATCATATGAGATTATGTACACACCTTTGCCGTTTTGTTTTGAGAACTGTTCCAACACACCTTGCTCGCTTGATGTAAAGTGTGTGAATTGGTGCTATTCGAGCATTCACATATTTTTACCCCCACGTCAGTTCCCGTGTCCTGCAAGGTGCTTGCAGTATAATTGCTTTTAACACGTAATGCTTCTCCTTGTCTTGGCCTTTGATCTTTTTCTCCTTTATGGTGTAATTTATTTCTGTTTGTTGTAAGTTTGTTTAACATTTTAATTTCTACATATGTTTACCCTATTGATGTTAGAACTATGTACACGATTATTTTACCATGGTGATATGAGAAGCACTGAGTTATCAAAGACATGTAAACGTCTTTACCCGATCATACTATTTGTATGTACACATCTTAGCCCTGTTGGTTTAAGAACTACATACACACCTTGCCATACTGGTGTAAGTATGTGAATATCTTTACCTTGATGCTATGAGAGCATTTATACATCTTTACCCAACTGACGGGATAACTTTAGACCAGTAGTTACCAAACTTTTTTTTCTCTGTGTCACACTTTCGGAATGAAAATTTGCTGGCGCCACACCAAATTTTTTATTGATAAGAAATACCTTCCAAAAAAACTAGCAATGCTTTATTCATATAACAGAACTACTTTATAATATGATCATAAGACATCCAGAAAGTGTAAAACATTACAACTACATAAAAACATGAATCGTTCACAAAATATACAAATTCAGTTAAGAGCTGTGAGCTTGATTTTGTTGGGTAATCTTTATAATTTACATTATTTTTATGTTTCATATGATATAATATAACATAATATAATATAACATAATATAATATAACATAATATTATATTAATGTTAATGTAATATTATTTTACCATCTCTTCTTGATTGTGCAAATGACTGGGAGATGGCAGTAGATCTACCTGGGTGTTACTGTGTGTAGATTCGTACAAGCTGTTTCTGTTATTATTAAATGTTTGTGGTGGGTGTTGTGGTGTAGTACCACTGACAAGGACGATGTCAGTAATGTCGGGCTTACAGTAGTGGCCGACAGTTGTATATATGTAAGCGAATGTCGTGAGTCCTTTAGGTTTGTTTATATTCCGTTTTCACCCACACAACAGTAACGTCAGGTCAGGAATAGACCACAGGGTAAGACGAGTGCGTTTCCAACTCATACACAGTTTATTGACGACAGCAACATAGACATCAGGAACAGTACACCGTCACAAGTTATAATTGCAAAACAGATGCCAACAATCCGTCATGAATAATGTCAGCTATGTGGTAATAATCCATAATGCATGTAAATAGCAACTCCTCATAAATAGCAATCCATGGCATTTGAATAATAGGGAATTGGTTGCGTAAATAGCAATTCAACATGAATAGTTTGTTTTTTTTTTTTTTTTTTTTTTTGCGTTCGCCCGCTAATACTCGAGGCGAAATCTCAGGTTATCATTTATGTCTAACCTGACATTGATTTTACGTGAGTATCCCTTTATTTCTTGTACAGAGACAAATGTCCCTCGCCATTCAGGCAAATACTCGCCGATTTCGGAGGTACCCATTGCAGCTGGGTCGGCTCAGGAGCCGCCAGTCCCTGGTCGACGACACTCCTTCAAATGTCCTCGCCAGGTCTCGAGTTAATCCAGTCCAAATCCCGGTCGACGAAAAATCCTCAAATGAGATCGCCCGGGTTTGATCCTGTATCACCCGGTCGCCAGAGCGGTGTTGTAACCACTACGCTAGCGCGGCTCCCTACATGAATAGTAATCCATGGCATTTGAATAATATGGAATTGGTTGCGTAAATAGCAATTCATCACAAATCATCCATCAGAAAATTGGTTACATTAATAGCAATTCCTTATAAATGATGATGGCCGGTATAATCCATGGCCTTAAGAATATCTTCAATCTCTAATTGGTTGCATACACAACAACTCATCCAAAAAACACTCTGGACACACTAGCGAGACTATCAAAACCGCCTCGAAGCTCTCCCAGATACTTAGTGACCGAGATTATAGTTTCTCAAAAACAACTCAGTAAAAAAGTTCGCTCAAGCGCGGACTAACAGCTTGAGGTGTGAGCTCAGCTCAACCGTATCTCTCCCCCAACTTCTCAGAACACTGAACACTTTCTTTATATTTAAAAAAACTAACACATACTCAGTTGAGCTATGTTCAAAAAATATAGCGTACAAAGCACTCAAGTAAAAAATCATCTCATAACTTTAAACCTGCTGACTCGCGTGTCTATAAAAAATCATACCCTTACGTAAGAATCTCAAACACTTAACTCCTACTCAAAAACATGACTTAACACTGGGCTAGGGGCATTTCCAGAGAGTATCAGAAGATCTCGAAGACGGCCGGATATAGTGCTGCATCCCTCATCATCGCATCAGATTATAATGATTGAGCTGATCGTGCCATTTGAATTCAGACTGCACGAGCAACACTCGTTCAAAGTGGCCAAGTATAATGATCTCGCCGCGGACTTGAGACGCGATGGGTTCACTGCAAGGGTCATGACTGTTGAGGTGGGTGCAAGAGGTCTCGCGGCTGCCTCAGTGTATGATCTACTGAAACTGTTGAGGTTGAAAGGGTAGTCAAGAACAAGGGCACTTAAAACCTTTAGCACGCTGCGGGCGACACATGTCGCCCGCAGAAACCTATGTTCTGAACGCTGGAGGCGACATGTGTCGCCTTACGGATTTCATCGTGATGAGGTCTGATTTTCGGTCACCACGTTGATAAGTGCTATTTTGTATTGCTCGTCCAGTCACAATGTTAATAAAGCTGGTATTGGTGTAGATGGTCAACTCAAAACCGGCACAGTGTAGGGCATACAGGTCACCTTGTCCCAAAACGTAATGAGGCCCCGACAAGGATGTAATGTTGACTACGAGTGTTAAAGTGAGTGTCAGTACGCGAATGCATGGATTGTTCTGAAGAGTTGACTAGAAGATCAAACACTCACTCAACGTAGTTAGAAGTTAATGATGCAGACTACTGTGGTCGTTTCATACTGTTTAATTGGACGCACACACTTGGACAGTACGGGTATAGTTACAGGAAAACAGGTCGACATGTATCATCATACAGTTGATCAATGGTCTACAATTTTAAGTTGGCATTCATGTTGAAGAACGTTACAATGGAACATCCGTAGACAAGCACTTAGATTTCCACTGTTTATAAATATAATCATCAGGCCTTACTGACCGATCATGTCAGTTAATAAATAATGTTCAAGCATGACTCCTAGACAGAACCTCTTTTCAAGCGAAGATTCCTTTAGGTAAAGTTCAGCAAATATTTCTGAAGACAATGTTAACCCACCAGTATTGGGTTTTCTTTATAACTGTGATCTCTTAATCATCACCTGATAATAAGGGGGATCCCTGTTCTTTGATCGATGATCGACAAAAAATATAGAATCCAAAATGGCTTCTGGTTCCAGTGAGCATTACTCACTATACAGATGCATAGTAAAGCTTCAATAAAGGCTTTGTTCATGAACACAAATGTTTCTACAAGAATCGGCATATTCTTTCATCATAACTGCTGCATACAATCATATTCAGTGCTGCTAGGTAACATGTCATCCCGACATATTGATATAGATAATCATCATGTAGACGTCTGCCCATCTAAGCCTAGCAAGGAAAAGTTCAGTAAAAAGTTCTTTTACCTGGGCATGGGAAATACACTAGCAGAACACATACGCCCTCTCATGGCGTTACAGAATAAACACTGGGGAACTCATAGACTTAATAATCATATCAGAAACTATCTTCTTCCCCATAATAGATCACAGCGATCAACAAACTTCGGACTGGTCTCCGACATGGCATTCACCAGGCATTCCATCATCACGGAAGACCCTTTTTCCTCTTCGCATGCGCAGAAACTGTCTGACCTCATAGTTCAGTACAAGGAAAAATAGTCCCACTTAGACATACAAAGATATCATGATATAAGACCGAATCGTCTGAAATAGACACAGAGTAAACATAGACTCGAACCATAAACATTCCTGCATAAACCTAAGCAAGAACAATCTGTTTCTGGCCCAACAAGGGACAGACCAACAAAATCTAGATTCATACGCCAAATTCGATATCCAGGGGAGATAACCCATATAACAAAAGTATCAATCAATCATGGGTGATATATCTTTGACCAGGAAAGCATTTTGATTCTAAAAACAAATACTTTCCCTCAGACAAATAACTATTATAATAAATACATACATTGCCACCAGTAATCTGTTGGTAACACATCGCTTCTAGCATTAGGACTTGTGTACACGTGATTTCAGCCCCGGATGTTAAGTTGTAATGTTATTTGCAATAGAGTTAGCTTCGGTTTCCGATCTTAAAAAAGTGATGGGTGTATCCGCGTTTATTTTTTTGTAAATTTTTTTAATCGAAATGAATCGGCATCGAACACGCGGCCATTTTCGCTCTAATTTTATTGGATTCTGACGCCATGCGGTGAGGATGAGATTTTTGTCTTTATAAGCGCTGATATCGGTTCTCAGAATATGTTTGATGGCTGAGATGGAAACGAAAGTAGAATGGCATTGCTAGTATGTATAATTGTAGGGGTTAGGACTAGGAATATCGGAAAGGTATAGAATTACGGCCGAATGTCACTGCTGACGAGGGCGTTTGTTGCTTTGCTACTGATGATGGGTGTAACGAAAAGATCGTCATTTGATTTGCATTGGTCTGTTGGTCAAATGACTTTCATTGAGATGCAAGGGATATGGACTCTTCGTGTGTTGGTTATTTTTTTTTTTTTTTTTTAAATTTTAAAATTAAAAAAAAAAAATTTTTTTATTATTTTAATTTTTTTTTTCGTTTTTTTCATCTTTCCTTTCCTCTCTTCCTATCACATCTAACATGTACTCAAACAAATTTTATATCATCAGATTCACCATTCATTTATTTATATAAATTCCAAAAATGATAGCAATTGACCAAGAAACACAAAAACTATAGACATTACAAGTCACCCACTATAAAAACGGGACGCTGGGAAAAAGAATGCAGCGGCAGGCGACTATCTAGAGGCTCAGCGAAACTATGGTAAAGTCATCGTGCTGGCTGTGGAACAACTGCAACGGGCTACGGAACTCAAGACAGTAATTTGTTATAGGGGTTGCTTTCACAATTGCCTCCAGATGGCAGAAAAAAGGAGTGAATTTGAAAGCTGCAACCAAGGCGGACTGGGTTCAATTCTCTGCACTAGACAAGAGGAGGCTGACACTTGGGAGTCATGACCTAAGTCCCCCCCCCCCCCGAGTGTAAAGGAGATTAAAGGGCCGAAACACTTGATCGACGGGAAGACTACTTCTGATGATCAAATTGCCTCCTGCTGTATCACTCTGTCTGCCATCAATGGTACCTATACCTTGTAGCGGTATGGCAGCTTGTGTACCCTGACAATCCCCAGAGCAATGCCAGTGGGAGTTTTACTCCTGGTAGGTTCAACCATGCTGGACTGGTCTGCGTGGGTAGGGGTCAGACAAAAGCTGGTACCCTGGTCCTCCAGGTTGGGGGTTTTAGCACAGGGCCGACACCCCTGTCTGCGTAAAAAATTGCACACGTTACGGAAACAGCAATAAATGAAAATACTTTGATGCGGGACGGACATCCGGAGTCTCAGGCTCGTATGACTGACAGTGGTGAAAGCCGAAAGGAAGCCACTGGCATGAAAACGGATGCCCAGACCGCAAAACACGAAACCAGAATTGGTTTTTGGAATGTCAGAACTATGAATGAGGCAGGAAAGCTGAGACAGATCACAGCAGAGATGAGGAATTACAAACTACATATCCTGGGAATAAGCGAGAGCAGATGGACAGGGATGGGGAGAATAAAAACAGCCACAGGGGAAACAGTACTTTATTCTGGTAGAGAGGACAGTCAGCACAACGAAGGTGTAGCCATTATCCTTAAGAAAGGAATGGAAAGGTCTCTGCTGGAATGGAAACCCATTAACAACAGACTAATAAGAGCAAGACTGAGAGGGAGATTCACCAACACCACAATTATACAATGCTATGCACCAACAAACGACAGCGATGAAGAGATCAAGGATGAGTTCTATCAACAGGTACAAAAGGAAATGGAAACTATACCCAGGTACGATCTCATTATAGTAATGGGAGACCTAAATGCGAAAGTTGGAACACATAATAATTATAACGAAAGAGTAATGGGGAAATGCGGCAGTGGAACAGTAAATGAGAATGGGGACAAACTAATAAGCTTCTGCAGTATTAACAACCTGGTCATTGGAGGAACACTTTTTCAACACAAAGAAGTGCACAAGTTAACATGGGAATCATCAAACGGACGAGACAAAAACCAGATAGATCACATAATGATCAATGGCAGATGGAGACATGCACTACAAGACGTGAAAGTAAGAAGAGGTGCAGATGTGGGAAGTGATCATCACCTAGTAGTAGCAAGACTGAAGGTGAAACTCAGAGCTGCTGGACCAGTTGCAGTCAAACAGAAAAGATATAACATCACGAAACTTAAGGACCCCCTCACCAGAAAAGCGTTCATGGTTGACGTAAAGAGACGATATCTGATTACCAAAAGCCAGGAAAGAACAGAGACCGACGATGTGGACCAGAAATTCAACACCATCTCAACAATATACAAAGAAAGCAGCAAGTCATGCTTGGGATTCCAGGAAAGAAAGAACCAAGACTGGATTAACGCCGTCTGCTAAAGGTTATCAGACGTGCAATTGTAAAGGTTAAGGCATTTAATATATTGCGATAGATGTTTCAATTATTGAACGCTCCATACACGATCGATTATGACGTGTATAGCGTTGTTTGGGTCACAGTCGGTAACTAAGAAACGCCACCCTTTGTTACTTGACCGCCAAGCTGAATAGCTGCGTTTTTCTAACCTTCCAATTCAATGGCATGATATAGCCATTTATATGTGCATTTTTTTTGATGGACCAGGGTCAGTCCTAGAACTCTATATGAGAGGAAAGTTTATGGAGGTTAGTAATTAACTAGAATCCTCAGAAGGATGAGAATAATCGTCAAATTCATATGAAATATTCAGACTCGCAGTCTCACTGTCGGCAGGTAGCCATGTCTATCTGCTCGTGCATATAGCTGTGATGTTCTGACGACAATACTGCATGGTATCCTTAAACGGACATTGACACATAACCAGCAGTCTACGTTGTTGATTAATTTATGCATGACTTATATGGACTTATGCTCTACTCCTATTGAAATGATCATCCTATATGTACAACTGTGAATTAAATGTATGGACTCAATGAAATGACTTATCAAATCAATCGTATTCCAAGGTTCAAGTATTGTTTGGAATCTTCCACCCCCGCATTCGCTTAATCTTCCATCGAAGGCACGATGCACTATCACTGAATAAAAAAAAACTAACATATCAAAGAAAAAAACAATGGCCAGAAATTTATAATTGTTTTATTCATATCACATGGAACATCATCAGAGCAAAATCACCCTTGCAACAGTGGTGCCCGGTATGTGAGGACGAAAAACAACCAAAAAAAACCAAAAATTTTTTCATGACTTTCGAATGAATTATTTATGATCAAGTTTCGATCACATGATCCAGTCGAAGATGACGCAGTACTCATAATGCCTAACAACGTGACGTCACTGAAAGTCGTGTAGGTGAACCGTCGGAGAAAACCAAAGTCACTTTCTAAGCCTAACCAGGGGAAATATGAGCCATTGAAGCAAACACATGATATGGACTACAGGAGCAGACAGTCAGGGGCATTAGCCTAGCTGTTGACGACCTCTAGCACTGATCTAAGCAACGGAAAAGATAAGTCTAGCTGTTTAAACTGTCGTCATTGCAAAACAGTAATACTGAGTCCATGCCTTTTGCCTGCATAGGCATGTCTTTCTGAATGTGTTTCATGTATTTTTTTTGGGTTGTCTTAATGTGTTGTTAATTCGTGGGAGGTAGGGAGGATGAACCGAAATTAGATTCTGTGGCTCTCACGATGCCTGAATTGATTTCGGTCGTTTCTTAAGGCAGTTAAACGATTGCACTTTTGGAAGCCCCATTGAGGTTTGCCATTGGACTATCTGTCCAAATCTGCTATCGTTTGACGATTTGTGTTAGCTGTACCGTTCCGTAGATAACTGGCGTATTTTATTCGTACTCAGTTCACAATTTTTATTCAGTTTTGTATCATGTACGTTAACTATTTCGTCCAGTCTCCTCTTACTATCATTTATTTGATGATTGTTAAATTTTCGTCCGTTATGAGTCCTATGACGTCATTACTTTTTGCAGTCAATTTTTTTTTCTTGTGTTCTGTCATAGATTGAGTTAATTGACCTCAGGTCAATCCGTGACCTTCCATCTTGGCTTGTACTTCCGCTTGTTTTATTTAGTTCATAAATTCATTTTTAATTGTGAAAATGTCTTGTTTGCGTCTTAACATTGTTTGTACCCTTTAGTTGCATCATTGTTTTGTTTGTCCTCATGATATATATTAATACTACATTAATAATATGTTATTATATGCAATAATACACTTGTAATTTAATTTAATTAATTTTTTTTAAAATTTAAGGTTAATATGGGACATTGCATAATTATGCAGTGATAGTCCAAGAAAGTAGCACTACAATTTATAAGAGATGCCTAGGGCATAATAATATAATATATATATTGACCAAATAAAATAATCTTATAGTCTACCTTTGAGGTAATAGACCCATTGTATATTATTTAATATACTTTTCTGGTACTAAGAGAGTGACTTAGTACATTGAACAATATAATTACTAGGAATCATACCCAACATTATTGGATATTAAGATTAATTGTGTGAAGTAATTACATAATAGTTAACAGATATCATAACTATTTATGATATAGTATTATTTAGATACAATATTGTTACAAAATATTGTCTATTAGTTGAACTTAGACATTAGAGTTCAGTACTATTGTGATTATTTATATTGAATATTTCTAAGTTGAGTAAGTATAATAATTACTCTGAAGCTACTATTGACTATTTTAATCAGTAATTATCAATAATTACTTACAGATAAAAGTCAAAATGCTTACTATAGACCATTTCGTTAAAATTGGTCGGGAATATGGTTATAAATCTCAAGAACTTCGTCAGTTTGCTGAGGCAGAACTGGAAAAACATGAAAGAAAAGAAGCAGAGAAAAAAGCTGCATTAAAGAAAGAGGAAGAGGAACAAAAGGCTGCATTAAAGAAAGAAAGAGGAAGCAGAACGTGAGATGAAGCAAATTGACAAGGAAAATAGATTGAGAGAGATTGCTCAACGTGAAAGAGAAGAGCAAAGAGCAATCGCCAGACAGGAAGAAGAGAATAAATTGAAACGAGAGGAAATTATTTTACAACAAGAAATGGAATTGGCGCGTATAAATTGGAGACAGCAAGATTACAAGCACAAAGTGCTGATGCAAACCAGAATAATAACGCACAAAATGGATCATCATCCAGCCAAACTAAACATTTCTACAACTTTAAATTACCCACTCTCAACTTGAACGTGGACGACCTTTCATCGTTCCTGTCACGTTTTGAACAGACTTGCAAAACAAATCATTTGCCTGAAGAGTCATGGGTACTCAAGTTAAATGAATTCTTGGTTGGAGAACCACTGACGGCTTCTCAAAATGCTGACCCATCAATAGCAAATAACTACGGTGCTATTAAGTCCTTGCTTTTACGAAGGTTTCACCTGGACGAGGAACACTGTAGGTTGAAATTTAAGGGAATTTTACCTGAATCTCCAAAAGATTTTGCAGGATTCATTGCGAACATACGCAATACGTTTAATAGATGGGTTGAACTGGCAGAAGTCAACAAATCATACGACAAATTAGTTGATTTACTACTACGGGATAAGGTATTATCTTCGGTTAGCCAGCCATTTTTTGCATATTTGCAGGAGCGTAAACCAGGTACTATGGACGAGTTAGAAAAAATTTCTTTAAACTACTGTTCGGCACATCCGAATGCAACCATTTCTAACTCCTCATTAAGAGAACCTCTACCTGTGGCGTCTAATATGGCCTACAATCATAATAACAAACAAAGACATCACAGTGTAGACAGAAGCAGGTTCCAAAGAAATCACAATGTTAACTTTCAGAAGGGACATAATAATGATTTCAACAATAAAAATGAGTTCAACAGAGGTAGATCACGAGATAGAAATTATTCACCTCAAACAAACTACCACAATGGTCAACATAACACTAATTATAATCGATCACATACTCCCAATAATAATAGTAACTGGAATGGTAATAATCATGGCTCGAGACATCGAGATAATAGTTACTATAGAGGACGACGAGATAATTCTAACAATTATACTCGGAATCGATCTCATTCTCGGGGATCATCTCATTACAACCATAATACAGGGGCGGCAGTTACAAATAATACTACCCCTATAGCTCAGGTCCCACTTGACAATAATACAACACAGTCTTCTGCTGCATGTTTTGCTATTAATTATAATGTGGCAAATAGTTGCCAACAATGCAATCTTATTTTTCAGAAGGCGAAAGAAACAGTGCTTAACTGCGGACATATTACACCAGAGGTAGGTCTTGCAGTCAACGATGGAACAGGCCTACTAATTTTTAACAGGGGATTAGTTAATGGATCCGTCGTCTCAGTGCTGAGGGATTCAGGATCCACAACGATTGGTGTACGACAGTCGCTGGTACATCCTAGCTGTGCAACGGGGGAATATGTCCGTTGCATGACTTTTGGGGGAACTATTGAGTTTTACCCCACAGCTATTATTCATGTTAACACACCTTTTTTCACAGGGAACGTAAAAGTATGCATGCTTCAGAATCCAATTGCAGATCTGATGTTGGGACGCATCCATGGTAGTAAGGATTGTTCCCCACAGGAAATTAATGATTGGAAAAAAAAAATTTGCATTCTTTTAGCAACGCTAACGCTGTTGTTGATATGGCTACACTTCGTGCCAACAACATAAATACATGTGGCACAGCAGTTTCCAACTTCACTCTCAGTACTATCCTGGAAATTGATGAAGATGATAGATCTATTGGACAACATACTAAGGATATAACTGATCCTAATAAAACTGTTGACGTTGTCAACATTGACAAAAACATTATGAGGAAGAATAATAGGTTAAATAATAATGCTGGACTTAAAAGGAAACATAAAGTTAACACAAATAATTATGATGAAAAAGTTTTTACTTTGCCCAGCAAGGACATGTCTACGACATGTAGGAAACTTAATACCTTTGGTGATGATAGGTATCATCCTCAGTCCAGTCAGGATGATACGACATCCAACAGAAAGACAATGTCGGTGTTGAAAGGGAAGGTTAATTCTTTGACAAAGAATACATATCATCATTGTCCACTATTTCGTGACAATGATACTACATATATTGGGAAAAGTGCGTATTCTCGCACAGTGTTAGTGCGAAATCTGCCGCAGGATACTACCTGGCAGGCACTTAGAAATTTTTTTGATTATACAGCAAACGTTAAGTTTGTTCGTCTTCTGCCATCATGCAATGGGCAGAATAGACAGGCGATGGTTACATTTCGTAACAATCGAGACGCTCGTTGGGTAATCGAGCGTGATAATGGTGTTTATTTTCATCACCGTTATCTAAAGTTACAATTACTACCTGATTCTGCGCCACGCAGATAATGGTGTACGCTCACCCTTTTGTCTTATTTCTTGATGACTCAGCTCTAGTCAGTCATCATTTCTTTTCCTTATTGGTCATTTATTCTTATACGTCTTAGATATCAAGGGACACAAAAAGATATTTCATATTAACATGCTCAAGCAATTTCATACACGTCCTGAACACTTACAGTCAATTTTTCATGAACTAGATGACAACACAGTATCTACTTGTTATTATTCTAACTTATCTGTCATCCAGGAAGAAGAATCTTCTTTTCCTGAGGTACAGTTACCGTTACCGGTACCAGTAGTTCAACCTACTGAATCTTGGCGGGATGTAACCATCTCTTCAACGGTTACACCGCAACAGCGTCTACAGATTGCTAATCTATTACAATCTTATCCAGATGTATTGACCGACGTCCCGGGTCGCACATCGGCTATCAGTCATGACATTACTCTCAATGATGATACACCTATTCGTGTACATCCCTATTCTGTTCCTTTACATTTCCTTGCTAAAACTACTAAGGAACTTGAACAGATGTTGTCTCTGGGAATCATTGAGACTAGTAATTCGCCATTCTCTTCTCCATTAGTGATTGTCCGGAAGAAGGACAATAACATCAGACTATGTGTTGATTATAGAAAATTAAATGCTAAGACTATAGTTGACAGCGAACCACATCCACTTATCGACGACTTACTGCCACGTCTATCCAACGCAACTATATTTAGTAAGATAGACTTAACTAAAGGTTATTGGCAGATACCACTGACCGAAAAGGCTAAGTACTACACCGCATTTTCCACTCCACAAGGTCTATACCAGTGGAATGTGATGCCTTTTGGGCTTGTTAATGCGCCAGCTACCTTCATTCGCCTGATGCGACAAATTTTATCAGGTAGACCAGACGTTATTACATATATTGACGACATATGCTTGTTTAGTTCGTCGTTTGAGGAACATGTTTCGGGACTTAGATATGTTTTCGACACTCTAAGGAATTATCATCTAACTGCTAAACCTACAAAGGTGCAAATCGCGTGTAATGAGATAACCTTTTTGGGACATATCATTGGATCGGGATATATCCGAACGTTACCTAGTACAGTCTCCAAAATTCTAAACATAGCAGTTCCTCAGACGAAGAAACAGGTCAGGAGTTTGTTAGGACTTGTTCAATATTACAGTAGATTCATACCAAACTTGTCATCCATCACGGCTGTATTGTCTTCATTGCTAAAAAAAGACATGCCGGTGAAGGTGACATGGACTGGTACATGCAATGAAACTTTCAACAAAATTATAAATTTGTTCTCGCATGAACCAATTTTAAGACTTCCCGATGCTTCCAAAAGATTTTTCTTACGAACAGATGCTAGTAACTACGGCATTGGTGCATGCCTGCTCCAGAACCATGATGGCATTCTACATCCTACCTTATACATATCAAGAAAGCTAAAGCCGGCAGAAACAAAGTATTCCACAGTGGACAAGGAACTTTTATCTGTGATATGGGCAATAACGAAACTCGAAAAGTTCCTGCTTGGTGCTCCCTTCACCATACAGACGGACCAACGTGCTGTAGCATCCTTGCGTCGATCGAATCATAAAAGCCAGAAACTCGCCAGATATGCTATCATCCTACAGCCATTTGAATTCTCCATTGAACATATTCCTGGCACTGAAAACATTGTCGCTGATGCGTTGTCACGTAATCCTATTGACGACGAATAATCAACATTAACATTCCTAAAACATATCAACTATAAAGGAACTAACCTTGCCTTCAATTTAAACTTTATAAACACTATATGCATCACAGAATGGAACTAAAGACAATCAAGGTATACATATTGTCATTGAAACTTCGTCTAACGTCCATACACGATATATGAATATTCGTTGGACAATCATGGAACAATATCTGACGACAAGTCGAACTTATTATCCTATATGCACTTAATTCTTGGATGCTGGGATAAATGACATTTCTTTCCAACGTAAACGTTTGAACATTTTTGCCTAAAAGAATTCATCAGGATCAAGACTACGGATGGATCATCATATCCTATACTAATTAATTAGTTAACTTAACTTCTTAATTGAATTATTATCAATAAAATGAAATGTGAGAAAAAAATGAAATGAAAGAACAAAAAAAAAGAGAACGAAATATAAAAAGAAGAAATTATGAAAAGAGAAAATAAATCTCACACAAGTATTAGATTAATATTTTTTTTTTTAATGTACCTATACGTTATTTAGTTAGTTAAATTAGATAGTTATTATTCACTAACACTTAACACACACAATTAAGTTAAACTTATATTCGAATTTCTTTCTATTTCTTCTCACTTATTTTGTCTTTTCTTCTCTCATAACATCACGTTACATTAGAACCTTAATAATTTATCTCTTAGTTTAATTAATTAATTTAATGTTAATTAGTCAAATTAATTCCTATATGACATACTAATACGACAGACCTTACTTTAATTTAATTCTATCATTCACTATTAACATTGGACATTTATTTAGTTGATATAATAATATGTATAATATTGATATATAATGTGACTAATGTTAGATGACTATGACAAATAGTTAGTTGACATGACCGCAACACGGTTCTACTCAGAACATCGTCGGCCATATGTCACAATTGTGTTAAATTTTTTTGAAAAATTGTTAAGTCGGATAGATATTGAAAAAAAATCTATCGATTTTTTTTTCCCCCGGTGTACAGGGAATTGTTACGGTATATGATATTAACGCCGTCTGCTAAAGGTTATCAGACGTGCAATTGTAAAGGTTAAGGCATTTAATATATTGCGATAGATGTTTCAATTATTGAACGCTCCATACACGATCGATTATGACGTGTATAGCGTTGTTTGGGTCACAGTCGGTAACTAAGAAACGCCACCCTTTGTTACTTGACCGCCAAGCTGAATAGCTGCGTTTTTCTAACCTTCCAATTCAATGGCATGATATAGCCATTTATATGTGCATTTTTTTTGATGGACCAGGGTCAGTCCTAGAACTCTATATGAGAGGAAAGTTTATGGAGGTTAGTAATTAACTAGAATCCTCAGAAGGATGAGAATAATCGTCAAATTCATATGAAATATTCAGACTCGCAGTCTCACTGTCGGCAGGTAGCCATGTCTATCTGCTCGTGCATATAGCTGTGATGTTCTGACGACAATACTGCATTATATCCTTAAACGGACATTGACACATAACCAGCAGTCTACGTTGTTGATTAATTTATGCATGACTTATATGGACTTATGCTCTACTCCTATTGAAATGATCATCCTATATGTACAACTGTGAATTAAATGTATGGACTCAATGAAATGACTTATCAAATCAATCGTATTCCAAGGTTCAAGTATTGTTTGGAATCTTCCACCCCCGCATTCGCTTAATCTTCCATCGAAGGCACGATGCACTATCACTGAATGAAAAAACTAACATATCAAAGAAAAAAACAATGGCCAGAAATTTATAATTATTTTATTCATATCACATGGAACATTCAAAAGAGCAAATCACCCTTGCAACACAAACAACATGACGTTAGTAAGAGACAAGCAAGGAAATCTACATTCCACGAAAAGAAGAAATTATCACAGCTATCAAAGGGCTAAAAAATGGAAAAGCGCCTGGTCACGACAATCTGAATGCTGAGCTATTCAAGACAGACCCTGAACTAGCAGCAGAACTATTAGAACCACTATTTGCACAAGTCTGGGAAACTGAGACAACACCAACAGAGTGGAGTAAAGGAATAATTGTTAAATTGCCCAAGAAGGGCGACCTTGCAGACTGCAACAACTGGAGAGGAATTACCCTCCTCTCAGTTCCCAGCAAAATACTAGGCAGGATAATCATCCAGAGAATTGAAAAAGCAGTTGACCATAAACTGAGGAAAGAACAAGCGGGCTTCAGAAAGAGCAGAAGATGTGCAGATCATATATTTACCCTCAGGAACATTATAGAGCAGTGTTCAGAATGGCAGAGACAGCTGTACATTAACTTTGTTGATTTTGAAAAGGCTTTCGACAGCATACACAGGGACAGCCTATGGAAAATTCTGAGGGCTTATGGAATTCCCAGCCGCATTGTTTCCATTATTAAAAGCCTCATTCTAACTTTACGTGCAGTGTTGGATCGAGTAATGTAACTTTCGAAGTGAAAACAGGAGTAAGACAGGGATGCCCCTTATCAACAACATTATTTTTGACAGTCATAGATTGGGTGATGCGCCAGACAACAGAGGGCAGTCCAAGAGGTATTAGATGGACAACGTTTTCTACACTGGAAGATTTGGAATATGCAGATGACATTGCACTACTCGCGCATTCACACCAACACATTCAAGACAAAACCGATAGACTGAATAAGTATGGCCAGCAGGTTGGCCTGAACATCAATTTGAAGAAGACAGAGGTCATGACACTAAATGTGGGCAATCCTGAGCCAGTAACAGTAAGGAACCAGAAGTTAGAACAGACAGACACATTTACTTACCTAGGAAGCATAGTAACACCTGACGGCGGAACAAGCAAGGACATTAACAACAGAATGAATAAGGCGAGAACAGCCTTTGCTGTTCTCAACAACATTTGGAAGTCTTCCCAATACAGCACAAACACCAAATTAAGACTGTATGAGAGCTGTGTACTTTCTGTGCTTCTCTATGGTGCGGAATGTTGGAGAGTAACAGAGAAGGAAATGTCGAAACTGTCCTCCTTCCACACAATCTGCCTAAGGAAAATTCTCCGAATCTTTTGGCCAAACACCATCAGCAACCAAGAACTACTTATTCGGAGTAACCAGAAGGACATGCACACCATCATAGCTGGCAGACGCTGGAGTTGGGTTGGCCATGTCCTCAGAAGGGACCCTGATACCATCACAAGAACAGCTATGCTATGGACCCCCGAGGGAAAGCGAAAGAGAGGCCGACCGAAAACAACTTGGCGGAGAACTGTGGAAGCTGAGATGCAAAGAATGAACCACAGTTGGGGCACTGTACGAAGGATGGCCGCCGACCGAGCAAAGTGGAATCAATTTGTTGCTGCCCTACAAGACGCCACCAGGCGTGATGGCCGCTGACTGCTTTGACGGTTGGCGGTTATGGATCAAAGAAGAAGAAGAAGTATCACTCTGTATAGAGTTTCCTATAACATCTTATAATATAATATTATTTTAATGTTAATATAATATAATTATATCTGTAAATCATACAAAAACATTCATACAAATTTAGTTTTGGTTTACTCTATTTGGTCTGAGTAGATGGGGGAAGAAGGTACTATATTTGGGTATTGGAAATCTGACTTTATTTTCTTGAATTAGTACACCAAATGTCCTAATTATAACCCATCAAGGGTTGAACTATCGCTTTAAAAACAAAGTTATAATTATTCACTTTATCTTAGTGATATATTTACATCAGAATAATATTTACACTTGATTATACTTGGTGATAGTTATTTTCAGCTGAATTAGTTTTTTTTTGTTTGCTTCTTGGCTATTTATATTAAAATCGTATTGTTGTTGGGTGTTTTAATTTGTTAATTTGATTATAATTCTTTTTTTGCTTTTGATTTACTTATTAGCATTGTGTTATGTTGGTACGATATTCAAATCTTGCTGGTGTGATACTCCCACGTATTGGATATAGTGATTCCCCTGTTTAATCTGTCGGCATCGGTACGGTCCACGGATAGGATTTTATACGATCATGGTCACTATAACTTCATTCGTTTGACCTCTCGCCGTCACGGGGGAAGTTAATCATTATTGTGGTGTTTTCGGAGATTGATTTTTAAAATGCATTAATTTTGGGACCATCACTTTACTTCACAGTGATCTCTGTTTTTATAATTCGTGCATGTCTGTCACTCTATTATCTGCTGTAATAGCCTATTTTAGGTTTTTGTCTCAGTCTCCAGTTCGCTCGGACTGTAGGACTTATAACTACATGCTCAGCTATCTGCTCCTGAAAAAAGTGTGGAAACACACTATCCATGTTGTTTTTACGTAGTGTAAATGTGATTATGTTATAATCGGTGAGGGGGGGATTAGGTGGTGGGGTTCGGAACACAGTCTGAAGCCTGTTCCCCCCCCCTCTTGGGTGTTTTATAATTTTCATCGGTAATGAAAGGCCCCATTACGCGCTAGGTACATAATGATTCTGTACCGTTTATTAAAATGGTGTTGTATTTACCGTACATGCATGGTCAGCAGGTTATTGTGCGACCAATGATTTAGATTATCTCGGTTTTCGTTAATGTTATACAGTACAGTGTTTATATTGGCGTTTTTATGAGTACTTTCCCTCATGTTATATAAATACCCATTTCCCCCACTGTTTTTCATTTACACCATTGATTTGGAATGAAGGCCAAAAATCTTTATCAATTACCATTCTTTGTCCTATAGTTTGTAGTTAAAAATAAAGGCCCATATTCGGGAATATCGGTGTATTGGCCTCCTATTTTCATTGACCATCGGCACCCAACTAATATGGGAGTGTTGTAGGTAATACATCACCCCGTCAGCCTTATACCCTTTACCCTGAGTTGGCCCTGGTACAAATTTCATATGCAGGCTTAGGTTTGGCGGTCGGACCCCACCGGAGCCCGTTTTGCCGAGTTTACAAAACAATCCCACCTCATTATGGGGCAGCAAGATCCTGAAACCCCATGAAACCAACACGAAGCTAAGGATAGCTAAGTAGGTTTGTGGTACTGCTCTTTATAAAATTTTTCATCCATTGCCATCTATGCTGCTAAAGGATCATATCCATGTACAACATATGTTATGTGACACATGCGCACCCCATACAACGTATACAAGTTGGGTTATGATATAGAGGATAGATGTTTGGAAGGTGCGTTATATTTAGGTGCATATCCCTTGCACCTTTCTGTGTCTCACAAATATATAGGAGGAGGATATCGTACGGTGTGCAAGGGGCGAGAGTTAAGCCACCAAAGCCCTTTTGTCGCATAACTAATATGAAATAAGGTAATCGCAATTTTTTTTCGTAAATGGTGTTATGCGAGAAATATAGATATAACGTGAACATTACTATATGTACATATTGATATGCTAACATGTGAAATATACATTCTGAAACCTGACTAACAACTTGATTTCGAGAGCAATTTGGCTTATATCTGTACTTGTTCTCTGTTTTTAGCGCAAGTGTCGCTGTTCTTTTTTTTTAATTCCTCGCATGACTCCAATAGGGTTGCATATTTAATTCCTCGCTAATGATAGGTTGATATATTAGCCAAACTACACCAATCACCAGCCCCACACACTGGTCTCTAGACAACTATGTCCACAACAATTACCAAAGAAGATCCCATATTGTACAAACATGTGGTCTGTGTAACGTGTGCACATACGACAGTGGTCTGCACCAATAGGGGTATCATAAATGAGCTCACCCCTCGTCCCCCGTTGCGGGAATACTTCTGCTTGAAAGATACAGTAGTAGACTAACTTCCGTTAACCAGCCATTTTGCCTGGGAATTGGGTGCGGGGGGGCGGGGCGACGGGGGTCCAACGCTATGAAAAAAATACAGGTCACGACTATTTTTTTCCACCGGCATGAGGTACGCAATTAAGCCCACCGCCCCCAACTAAACAAGGACCCCTACGGTCAAGAACACCTACATGCCCATAAACACCCCCCAAAGCGAAGACCAATGATACAAAAATGTAACCTCCGACAGGCTCACCGATATATCGGATACCCTTCTGTGTTCTCACAACTCAAAAAGGACCTAATGACACCCCCACCCCCCCCATGAAAACCCTCCATAGCCCCCCTACACTTGTACCCCCGCCCACCCCCCCCCACCCCACCCCCGGTTACTCAGCCCCCCCCTCCCCATCGACTCTGCCTATGACACAATGTAACTCATTCCCCCCCCATCCCCTCTAACCTATGAACATATCGCCCCCCACGGATTCTGTTTTTTTTTTTTATTTTTTTTTTTTTCCTCGATTAAAACAACCCCCCCCCCCCCCCCCCCCTTGAAGGTCGGCTTTAGTACCCCGCCAACCCCACTAACCAGGCCCTGCGTACAAGAACCACCAATGTACACACCACACAACAAGAAAGGACCTCCAAACATGACCCCCCCATAAAAAATGTTGTCAACATAGTGATCTCTTGTGGTCTCCACCACAGAATATATAAAGAGAACCCACATAATGAACACAAATGATATGGTATTATTCTTTTCTTGTTTTTATTTACTCGTATTCCAGTTGGCTTGCTTATTTTTTCCTCTAGCATGACGGTATGCATTTGCCCCACCCACTTCCCCGGCCAAACGACCTAAGAGTTCAAGCACCAACACTGTCACACAATCACAACATAGAATGATTCCAAATGGACAAACAATGTGTCATTGTTGTGTTAAACATCCTGTGGTCTCTAAACTAAGGTAATCCATGACATGAATGTCCACTACCCATGTTTAAAAGTAAGTGTAGACACCATACCGATTCCCAGCCTTTATTTTTTATATTTCTTTTTTTTTTTTTTTTTTTCCCTCGCTTCTGTAGGTACTCGAAATTATTTTTTTACTAGCTCATAAGAGGTCCATGATAAATCCACCGGCCCAGAACCCGGCACTTGGTCAAGGAACTCGTTGTATCCTCAACACACAAAGAATAGAAACAATGACAACATGTCGTATACACGTAAGTAGAGATATTACTAGTGTTCTACACAACACAAGAGACACTAATTGGAAACGATGAATGTCACTGTATTGGGTCACCTGTGTCTACGACACATCGATCACCTAGCCCAAATATAAGCAGGATTCTTTTTTTTTTTTTTTTTTTTTTTTTTTTTTTTCCCCTCGTTCGAGGTAAGGCTTTTATTTTTTCCTCGAATACGTAGAGGTCGCCATTGTAACCCCGCACCAAAACCCAGGCCTGGTCCAGACCACATGTCCCCCCACACAAGACAGACCCATATGCCATACAATTTGTGCGTAACTGTAGTGATCTTTCTGTAGTTCTCAACACATCGAGATCCTAAATGAAACCAACTCCACACAAACAACATTGGAACGGTCTACTGTAAACCGAGTACATGCCATGCGCTATGACTCCAATACAACGATCATCACTTACCAATAACAAGAACTCCGTAGAAACCAACTTTAACAAGATTTGCGCAATGCACGGCACTTAGGCGACCTAGTTTCGTCACCAGTGCAAATTGGGTAACGATGTTAATCCCTGACGAGATTTTATTCTTAATCTTTGTCGCGGATGGTGTGAGTGTAACAAGTGGAGTAATTTGAGAAATGACACATCAACACATACAAAAAAGCAAAAGCGCTATACTGAGCGTGGGGGCAAAATGGAGGCTTCAAATATGAACAAAGAGAATATAAAAATGGAGCTTAGAAAATCAGCAATAATTTTAACACGTGATTAAGTCTATTCTGTTTCTTAAAATGGGAGTAAAAGAATGCAAAAATGTTGTGTTTATGTAAGGGAACGGGAAATTTTGCACTATATCAAAAGACCTAACTAAAGTTATCGTATGTATATATCATTAGAGTTTACCAATTTTTGCATAATCATTTAGTTTTAGTAAAGTTACCTAAGCAAGGATCTAATGAAATTAAGGTTGTTATTAAAAAAGTCACTCATGGTGGGGAAAAACTCCACCCCCCCCCCCCCCCCCCCACGGCGTCTTGTGGATGCAGTTGTGTTTACGTGAGTGTTGTGTGTTGTCGACGTTTGTTTGCGTGTGACAACAACGTTATGCGAACCACCTAGCAAATCGTGAGACCCACGTCGAAACCCCTGCGCAAAACCTAGTTACTTATGTCAAGTAAACGTGATTAGTTGCCATATCCGCTGAATGCTCCAAGGGTTGGCCAATTCGGAATCTCTAGGCAGATATAGCTAGGACCCACATCTTCGTTCCCCTGGCAAAACACCACTAATTTGTCAAAAAAATACCTGGACCATTTAAAATTCTGAAAGGAATTCAGCTTGAAGGCAGAGGATATCGCAAGACGGAGAAGGCAAGATGACAGTGGATTTGAAAAGGGCAAAGAGATGCGTTGGTCAAGAAAAAAACGAAGAGCTCGGAGGACAAAATTGAGTGGGGAATAGAGAGTGTTAAAGAAGAACAGGACGTACTATATCAACGAAAACGACGGCATTAGGGAGCGAGTCTGCTGAGAGGTCGGACTTTATAGGGAAGTGTAGTAGAGCATGACTGGTGTCTTTGACAAACGGAAGGGAAAGATTCTCAACGATAGGCTGGGAAAATGCTATCGAGGAAAGTCATGTAACATGTAGTTCTAGCGTCAGAGAGATCTGGGAACACGTGCCTGAGGACAAAAGTAGGATCCGTCTAGCTCTCGAGGGTTGTCGATCTTTAGGTGAGTTGTGTGACGAAGAGAGAGCATGTAGAATTTAACAGGCTTTGCCCGAGAGAAGAGCTGTGTTCATGTAAATTCCTTATCAGACAGAGAAGCTGTTGTGGGAGAAGAGCATTTATCTGTTGATGAGCTGTTTAATGGTGTGCTGTTGGCGGATAACCTCAATGCGAGATTGTTAGAGACATCGCATTAGCGCAGAAGGTCCAGAGAGGCCTGTATAAGTAAAATGAGACATTTGCTGGTCACTCTCTCTGGGGTTGTGTACCTTAAACTTAGATAATAAGCGTCCTTCTGCCAGCGACAATGGCTCCTCCCAGTTGTCAGCCGGTTTAGGTGTGGAATCAATGTCGTCTCTCGGCGAAAGAACGGGGAGAGAGCGCGGGACTCTGCCCGAAGTGATATTGGAATATGCAATCTACGAAGGGCAGCCTGAGCTGCTGAATGTCATGATGGTGTTCTTGATATACAGGTCCTGGGCATCGAGACGGCCCAGGTTTAGGGTGTAAAGGGGGCCACAAGACAGCTGACGCTCACGGGCTCTCCACCAATATTTTATCGCTAGTGTAGTGTTGATTTCAGCTTTATTACAATTTCTAGCTGCATATGCCACTGGGCTTAAATTCCCCATTCACAATGCATTCCCGTTGATGTTCTGTAGTAGCGTATGCACTCCTAACCCAATATTACGATTGCATTCCGTCACTTAGATCTAATGATAATGTCTTGACTTTAAGTCAGGTAATTATCAAAATGGGTTTAACTTGTGAGGCTTTTTCCCTATTCTGTGACTCTTGGAAGATGTCATTTCACATTGTGGTGTCCATGTAATGCGATATGGAAGTCCTTTACGTGTCAATTCAGTTAACGGTGCACATATGGAATTAAAGTTTTTGATATACTTCTGGTAGAAACCACATAATGAGACAAAGGATCTCACGTCCTTCTTGGTTTGTGGTCTCGGGGCTTTCTGTAGTTTCTCTAAATTCTTTGGGTCAGGGGTCATGTTTCCCTGATAAACTGTGTGTTCCAAAAATTCCAATTCTTTACATCCAACGCAACATTTGGTTGGTCGGGCTGTTAAATTTGCCTCCCTAAGTCGATCAAACAGCATGTTCAGAGAGTCAATGTGTTCCTCAAATGTTTCTGTTGCTATAAGGATATCATCCATAAAATTTGTTATACATGGATTATTCAGAGGGTCCAATAATTTTCTCATCATTCTAGAGAAGACACTAGGCGCATTCTTCAATCCAAATGGCAATCTGTTAAACTCATAGTGTCCTTCTGAGGTACTAAAAGCTAGGTATGGTCTAACCTCAGGCTTTACTGGAATCTGATAGTATCCTTTACTCAGATCCACTTTTGAGAATATTTAGCTTTATTTAGCCTGGCAAACAGCTGATTTGTATCCGGCAATGGATCCACCTGTCCTTCTGTAATAGCATTCAGTCTCCTGTAATCTATACAGAGTCTATGTTCTCCAGAGGGCTTCCTTAAGAGTACAACACCGGAACTATACGAAGACTCACACTGTGCAATAATTCCTTCCTTCAACAGATAGTCTATCTCTTCCTTCAAAGCTTTCTCCTTAGCAAACGGAATCGAATATGGTTTCATACAGACAGGTGTGGGGTCTATCAGTTTCATATCATATTCCAATAGGTTTGTATGCCCTGGTACGGTCGGTCTGATAAACACCTCTGCATGATTATTTAGAACCTGTTGCATCTCTCTCGTCTTTCTGAGTTTTCGTTAAATGTGTACTGATTTTCACCTGTGCTGCTGTCTCACAGGGGTGTAATGGATATTCAAATGATGAAAGTGGTTCCTTTTTCATCTCCATGGCGATGGACAAGGTCAACAAGTGTGTCTCTTCCTGATGGTCTCTTTCCAAATATTTCTTCAGGAGATTCACATGATAGATTTTTTCTTTCCCCTTCTTCTCTATCTTATAATTTGTTCTAGACACCTTCTCTAAAACTGTATATGGACCCTGCCATCCAATTTGTAACTTATTCTGACTCCCGGGCAAAAGAAGCAGTACTTTCTCTCCCACAGCCAAATTTCTGTCTTTCAGAGCCTTTCCTGTTATAATAGGCAGCATGTTTCTCTTCCTGGCTTGTTTCAAATTTTCATTGGCAAGTTTCCAGCCAGTTTTTAAACGAGTGGTCAGCTCATTCACATATTGGTATGAAGATGTAATGTTTTCCTCTGCCTTTTCATCAGTCCACGTTCTTAACAAAGCTACATATGGACCTTTAATTGTGTGGAGCTATTTGTCCATGCACCGGTATGGTCTCTTCCACTCGAAGCTTTATAGTGATGATTTTTCCTCCCAGAATTATCATTCACAAAACGACCGCTACCAATTTTTCTTTTGGGGCTTTCTCCCCTCTTAAAATTCTTGATGAGAGATTTCCTCTCTACATCCTCTTCCTCCAGTTTGTTTAAGTCCGATTGAGGGATTTTCGGCTTATCCTGGGGTAAGACATCTTTTTGCACTCTCCGCATAGTGGCCATTGTAAAACAGTTAAGTGAAGCTTGTCCGTGAAAAGGGGCTTCCCCTTCCATTTGGTCCACTTTATCAAATTCATATGTCTTTTTATTGTCAGGGCCTGATTTTTGCCCCGTGGCGTGTCCAGGTCCTGATCCATGTTCCCACTTGTGGGTGTTCCCTCATGTGCTATGCTACACCTTTCTACAAAATTCTCATTGTCCCATCTTGCTTTGGGCCAATAATAATTGTGAGCCACCTTTTGAATGATGGTACCTATCTTCTCATGGTCCCCATCTGGTTTCACATGTAGGCTCCTTATTAAGTCTGCCCTATATCTTTTTGGAAGAACCAGCTGTCCGTGACCTTTGGATCTAGCTCCAGTCTTCCTATACATCAACTTGTTTTTCATGTAAAAATCTCCCTTGCCTGGAGTTGTATGACAAGTTGACAATTTTCTGAAACAAGGCTTGAGTGTTTTATCCCCAGCCTGTGCCTTCCTCATCTCTTCTGGAGTGGTATCCAACATAATATCCTCCTCCTGTCTTGAGGTCGACCTGACCTGAAGGGTTGCCATATACACAGGTTTCCTTTTGCAACGGTCAGTGTCATGATTGTCCATCTGACAATTCTTACACCACCTTTTTCCTTGGTTGAAAGATTTTCTTTCATCATATTTTCCTGATGGGGCTTACCTTAATGTTTTTGAATCCTCTAGGATCAAATTTATTAAAGTGCTGTGGTGCCCTAAAGTTATCCACCTTTGTGCTCTTCGTTTATTACCTGTTGGTACGCTCTGCTTGAGGCTGCTTTGATACCTTTTTCAGCAAAGAGACATTTAGCAAACTCATTCCAGCACCTCTGCATGCAGCCTTTGTTTCGATGAGGACAACTGTTTCTCAGGTTCTGGAGCCATGGACTGTCTCTTAGTTGTTCTGTAAGAGACTGATTTCCAT
>JAMPIV010014820.1:0-10000 GCA_024509875.1 Oreohelix idahoensis
AGAATATTAGAATCATAATTGTGGCGAATAATAACAAAAATTGTACCTAGGTACAGAGCTAAAAAACTGCAATCATACACCTATATCATGGGCAAAAATATGTTTGACAAAGTTGGCAAACGACAGCGATTAGTATTTAAAATAAAACATATAAAATGCATAAGATGGAAGCATTGGAAATTATAGGAAAAATCAAAAGTAATCAAGTCCAAACACAGACATAAGAATCTTCAACTTAAATGTCAACGTCAGTCTTATTGTCCAGCTCTGAAGCTGGGGGAAGAAAACATTAAAAGCAACAACCAAAAGTATACAGCTTCATTTATCCCGGAGAGCTTGCAGTATAATAATAATAATAAGCCCATTCAGTCATAATACTATGGGAATGCGCCCCTGAGGTGACCACAGCCCTCTGCTCTTATTTTCCTGGTGTTTTTCCTTTTCAGGTGTTTTCTCCTTTTTTCGGCTTGTTAGTGTGGACAGCTTCTATTTGCACCCTATCTGAGGCTTTGGTGCCATATAATACATCCTCCACTTAGTGCGACCGGCAGCTTCCATCCTCCCCATGTGCTGGATCAATTTCCAGTGATCTTCATTCTCTCTTCTGCATACATCTTTGAACCTCTGCTGGGGTCGCCCAACTGTTCTCTTGCCATCTGCTAATAGTCATAGAACACTATTTCGATGCGACCATCTTCCATGCGGCAGACATGGCCTAGCATCGTAAAGCTACACGTACTAAATCTTTCAGTCATAACCAGTCTGTGAGAATGATGTACCCTTGAGGGGAGAGACTTCAGAGCTGATTTTGTTCTGTATCGTGTTCCTTTGGTTATCAGGGTCCTGTCCAAGGTGCGAGGCTTGAGGTACTTATATAAGATCAAACCGTTCTGCTCACCGCAACTGTTGTCCCCCCTCCATAATCACAAGTCATATAAAAGAAACGCCGTACTCGAGTACTGATATGTGCGCGCAGCGAGAGAGAGCCTGCGTTTCTAGGATCAGGGCGTCCACATTTGCCTTATGGTATGTGGTGGAAAGATATTGAAGGGCCTGATCAGGTTCTCGTAATGCCAATTGATGATGACAGATTGAATAGAGATTTGAGAGCCATCCCCAGACACCCAGTCGTTGCCCACCCGAATTCCCTTATGAACAATGTGTCAAAAATGGGGAGAATACCAGAACACGTCAACTATGGGAGACTGCCAGAACACAGAGTGACAGAGATATCTGGGGCAGACACATACAGTATTGAGATTACGCAGCCAACTAACTATCTCATTATACGCACACAATTGAAACCTAACTCTGTTATAACAGTTTTGGAAAGGAAACATCTGATAGCGCATCATTTAAATTATTGGCTAAAGTATTATCGAAAAGAGACCCTATCTATCTTAAATTCCCGGTTAGTATCCTGTGAAAAATTTTTTAATAGATCCAAAGATCAAATTGAACGCCGTACATGGGGGTGGGGTGAAGGGGCTTGTCGTTTACATATGGACGTACCCAATTCTGGATGAGATTGTTTGGCGTGGATGCTGCCAGTGCCGCAGTGATGTTAAACAAATTCGTCCAACAAATTGGGGGGTGGTCTGTCGGGCACAACAGTGTGGGAGTGTCTATGATTGGGTTATGGTTCTGGGGGGGTCTGGACACCACATGTTTGAGGTATGACAGTGACGCTCTGGTAAGGGAACACAAAGGTGGTAGGCGAAATGTGATCCTGTATTATAACCCATCAGGGATGAGATGTGTGATAATTTTATGTATGTGGGTGGGATAATTAGATTGGATTATCGAGGGTGACCTTGTGTGAGTGTTGGTGAAACTGTTGTTTTGTTAGTGGTTTGTGTGAGTGTGTATATATAGGGGTTTAACATATGGGTTTTTGATTGGTATGTTGGCGTAACATATTTGGTTAATGAAAGCCTTGGAGTGTTTGTAACGGGTTATTTTGAATTGACTTGGTAGGAGATGGTGGCGTATGTTTAACAATAATAGTGTCGATTTGGAAATTGAAGATTTATTTGGGGGATTGGATGTTGAAGTTGTGTGATGTGAGATTGTAGCGGGGGAAATGTATGCAATAAAGTGTTGATATTGAGATAAGTTATTGCGTAAAAGGGGGTTCGAATTTAGTTGTGATAGTTAAGGTATCGCAGGAGTGTGGGGTTAAGGCTGACGTAGTAATGTGTGGGGTTAATTAGGGGTGGTATGGTCGGAGAAATTAGGAGTATTGGTATAGGTGTTAAGGCATGTAGTTTGGGATTGGTAGAGGTATTGGTGTATGGGGGTTTGTGTGTTGGTGGTTTAAGACTAGTTGTGTTGGGGTCGGTGAATTATTGGATTGGTTGTTATGGTTGGTAATGTTTAATGGGGTGTTTGTGTGGGAGTTCGTTGGTTGGCTTTGTTAAAGAGGGGAGGAGTTTTGGTGGGGTTTGGTAGTTATGGGATGGGTGGGGGTTTGATGGTGCATTTTTGGGTAGTGGGGGTTGGGGGGATTTATTTGAGGGGGCTTGCTTACGTCTTGTTTTAGGTTAGCAAGGAAAGTGGGGTTTTTTTATATGGATGGGGTTGTTGGGGGGGGGAAGGGGGGATTATGTGTTATTGGATGGGGTCGGGTTAGGGTGGGTGTGGGTCCTAAGTATGTAGTGGGGGTTGGGGGGAGGAGGGATGTAAGGATTTGGGGGGTGGGGGGGTGGGGAGGGATGGGGGAAGGGGGGGTTTAGAGGGAATTAGGAGGGGGGGGTGGCGGGGTTAGGGGTGGGGTGGGTTATACGCTGGTGGGGGGAAAGGGTATATTGAGGAAGGGGTAGTTTGGGATTTTGTGAAGGGTTTGGATGGGGGATAGGGAGGTTTTTGTTTTGGGGGGGATTTGTTGGGGGGGTGGGGGATTGAGTTTGGGGGGGTTTAAATGTAGGTTGGGAATGGGGGTGGATTGGAGGGAAAATTATAAAAAGGATAGAGGTGGGTTAAAATAGAAGAGTGGAGGTTATATGGTATTTACAGTAGTTGTAGTGTGCATCTGATTTGTTATAAAAAGGGTTTAGGGATTTGAGGGGGGGATTTTAGGGTTTGATAAGGAATGGTGTAAAGTTGTTGAGGTCTTGGGGGTTTTGGGGGGGGCTAAGGGGATGGGAGGTTTAGTGGGGTAATTTGTGTTAGGTTGAGGGTCGTTGTGGGGGGGTTGGGGTTTGGTGGTAGTTTATGGGGGAATAGGGGTTGTTGTGATTTATTGTTTCTCAGGGATGGGAGGATAAGGAAGGAATGATTGATTTTGGGTAGATGTGTAAAATGTTTAAGAGAATGATTAGGGGGATATTGGGGTTTGTTTTAGTTTTTAAATGGATTGTTTTGATTTGTGATTATTGATTGATTTTTTTTGTGTTTTTGAAGAGGAGGGGGATTAAGATGGTTAGGGTTGGGAATTAGTATCATGGTTTAGGGAGGGGTGTTGGGAATGGTGAGGGTTTATTGATTAATTTGTGTTGGTTTGAATATTAGTTGGAATTGGTGATATAAATTGGGTTGTTTAAATGGTGGAGGAAGATATTGGTTAACTTTGGAGGAGGTTTGTCATATTTGGAATACTTGGTGTTTTATATGAGTATTGGTGTTATTGAGGGGGACAATAATAGAAAGTTTAATTGGATGTTAAGGGGGTTTTAAAGGTGGGGGGAAGTGTGGGAAGGGGGGGGTTGGTGTGTTTATGGGTATAGGTACAGTTGGTTGGGTTAATTTAAGGATGGAAATATGGGATCTTTTAAGTTAGGGTGTGGGGGAAGAGGTATAATGGGAGTAGTTGAGGTGAAGGTGAGTTAGGGGGGTGCCTGTTTGAGTTTTATTGAATGGATCGTATTGGGTGTTATTGAAAAGTAGATTTTAATAAGATAAAATTGGTTTGTGGAGGGATTAAGATGGGGGGGAGGGGAATGTTTATGGGGAATTTGCTTGAAAGGGTTGGAGGGGGAGATGGGGAGTATGATATTTAATGGAGGGGGAGGGAGGAATAAATAGTGGAGATTATGGTTGTAAATGGAATGGGGATGGGGGTTGGGGTTTGGGTGAGGGTAATGAGTTGTTTAGGTTTTGGAATGGAAATAGGGTTAGGGGGGGGGTTGGGGTTGGTAGGGTTAGTGTTGTAAGGGGGGGGGAATTAGAGGGTGGGTGGATGGGGTTTAGATTGGGGAATAGGGGGTTGGGGGTTATGTTGTGGGGGGGGTGGGAGAGTTATGGAGATTGGGGACCAATGGGGATAGAGGGGTATGGGAGATGTGAAGGGAGTGGTTTTGTATATTTTTGAGGGGGTATTATAATGGGTTGTGGATGTTTTGTATAGGAAGTACGATGGGTTTTAGGCGAGAAACAGGGGAGGATTTGGAAATTTGGGGGAGGTAAGGATAGATTGTGGAGGTAATTTTTGAAAGAGGGAATGAAGGTAATTGGTTGTAGTGGAGGGAAGGTGTGAGGGTTAGAGGGGTGGAGGATGGGTTGAAGGAGTAGGGGGATGTGGGAAGTTGAGGTAACCCATGTAGATTTGGGGTGGAGTGGGATGGGGGAAATGGGGGGGGAGGATTGATAGGGGTGGGTGTTGTAGTAGAAAAGGCAATTAATGTGAAAGGGATGGGTTAGGGGTGTTGTTGGGAGGTATGGAGGGGATGGAAGGGGGTAGGAAAGTTATGGTAAAGAAGATGAAGGACAGGGGGGTAGATTTATGGTAAAGGTGAAATTATTTTTGGTAGAAGGAGTTTTTTAGTAGGGATTACACTAAGTGGGAGGGAAGGGAGGAAGCTTAAATGGGTAAATATTGTGGGTGCCATGTAGTTAATGTGGTGGGTGGGGACAAAAAGTTGGGGGTGAAGTGAATGTTTGGGGGTGATTAAAGGTTGTGGGTGGGGAAATGTTTGGGGGATTGGGGGTTTATAAAGATGGGGGGGGTTGAATAAATGTAAAGGTTAGTGGATGGGGATCAAGAGTAGTGAAGTTGAGGTTGGCAAGTGGGTTTGAGGGGGGGAAGGAAGGGGGGGATGTGGGGTACTTGGGATAGGAGGAGAAGTTTGGGTGGGTTTTATGGATTTTAGATTGAAAGAGGTAGGTATTTGTATATAGGGTTGGGGGGAATGTAGTGTATTGGAGGAAATTGTAACTTATATTTTTATGTAGGGGTGGAAGTATTGATTGGAGATTTGAGGGGGGAAATGGCAGAAAGAACAGAAGGCGGGATGTGGGGGGGTCATGAGGGTTGGAGGTTTGAGAATTTTTAGAAAAATAATGGTAGAATGATTTGGAGGAGCGTGTTGGTTTGTGAGGAAAAGGAGATTTTGGGTTGGATGGGGGGGGGAGTGTTATAAAATTTGAGATTGTGTTGGTTTTCAGAAATAAATGATTAGTATTTGGGTTGGAAATTAAGTTGGGATTAATTTATTATGAAGTTATGGTGGAAAGAAGTAGAGAAGGGGTTTGAGCCAAGGGTGGAGAAAGGGCAATTAATTTTCTGGGATATTCCATTGTGTCAGTCATGAAAGAAGGGTGGGGTTTGAATATTTTTGGTTGATGGGTTGGGAATTGGTAATATTTTGGTAAAATTATTTTTACAGATGAGGGGGGGTATGGAAATGGTAGGGGGGTTGAGGATGTATTGTTAATGAGGTGGATCAGTTTAAAATTGTTAATTAGGAAGAAAGGTCATTCCTTTTTTTTAAGGGGGGATAACATTCAAACCTTATGGTTTCTGTTTTTGAAAAATACTTAATAAGGGGGTACCTGTTGTAATTTACCCCCCCCCCAGGAGCCGGTGAAAGGATGGGCGAACAGCGTTAGTTTAAAACTTCCTTTTAGGCAACACCCGTGCGTAATGAGGGGGGGGGGTGGAAAGTTATTAAGGGTATAAAAGGGGTCATATAAGAAAGTATTTACCCCCCCACAACCCGTTTAAATCATTTAGCACTTTTTTTTTGAAAATCGACTGGTTTAAAGTTTTTGTAGTAATTTACACTTTAGGGGGGGGAATGAAGGATATTTGGGGGGAAATGGGAGAGGCTACACTTGCAGTTCCCCCCCCCCCCAACCGTAAGAAAAAGAGACCTAGGTCGACTGTTAATCGCCCTTTTTTTATGTATACCTTTACGAGAAACTAACCTCATTTACCCAGAGAAGGTCACCAAATTTGTGGCAAGGAATTAGGTCAGAAGACCATTTTAAGATTATTCCCCCAACCATTGAGGTAAATAGATTTTTATTTGAGCAATTTTTGAAAAAAGCAGCGTTTAGGAAAGTTCTTTTAGTGGGGAAAACCTCCGAAACCCAGCCAAGGGATTGTTTGATTAAATGGGGGGACGGGGGAAGAAGAGATTTAGCTTTAAGTTGGGTTTTTTTTTTTTTACAGAGGAAAAAAAATTGTTCAAGGGAGGAAAAATTTTGTTAAAAGATTGAAAGTTGGTAGTTTGTGGAGACAGATTGAAGAACTGTAGAAAAGTGTTGGGGTTAGTAATTGAATGTTTACGAGGCCTTGGTAAGTTGATTTGCAGCAAGGTATGTTCTTTTGAAGAGAAATAAAAAATTACATCATTAAAAATTGTCCTAGCCGGGAGTTGTCTGGGTCGGGCTATGGTGTAAAAGTTCCCTTATTATTGGGGGGAATTAGTTGATTATTAGATATGGTTTAGGGAGTTTATTTCGCAATGTTTATTGGAGGATACTTAACGTGCGAAGATGGAGGGGAAATCCTTGTTATCCTTCAAAAGAATAAGGTGAGAAGGGTGTTGAAAAGGAGCAACTTGTTTATTTGGTGCCCTTATTCCCGGCCCTGTTATAAGGTAAGTATCTTGTGCGGGGTGATGTTATTGTTAATGGTGAAAAATTCCCCGACCCCCGGTTAACCGTTCACAGAGTATTTGAAATTTGAAACCAACGCTGTCAGAGGAACCCAATTTTTCCCCAAGCTTTTGGAGAGGAAATTGTTTTAAATTTGTTGAACCAGAGTAGGAACGGGACCCAAAAAAGACAACAACGTAGTCTATTTGGGATGGTTGGGGATTTTAGTTTTAATAACAAAAGAAGCTGGGTATAGTGAAATGTGAAAGAAGAAGGAAGGTTATTCCAACCCATTTCATGATATACCTCATTACTGAAGCGTAGATTGGTTTTTAAAAGTAACAAGTAGTCTGTAAGTGCTTAGCATTGCAAAAAGTAACTTTAAAATGTGTTGGGTTGGCTGGGGATACATTTTTGCATTGATTCCCAGGGTTTGAATAAGTAAATAAAAATAAAGATAAATAGGTTTTTTACAGGTTTATTGATGTGCATAGATTTGTTAAAGAAGAAATTAAACAAGTCCGACCTGTATTTGTTGTTAGGAAAAGTAATTGTATTGTATGGGGGTTGTTTGAACTTTATGTCGTGGAATTAGATTCAGTAGTTAAAGGTGATAACCATTAGGAAGGGACTTTTAGTGAAGGGGGGGGAAAAAGGTGAGATTAGTAGAAAATGCTAGTGATCATTGAGGGAAATGGGGGGGAGGATTTCGGGATAAAATGCGGGGGGAAAGGCTTAGGTAGGTCGATCATTTAAAAGTGGAACTGGGATGGGAGTAGGAGGGACAGGGGGAACATTAAGTTGAGATAGAGGGGAAGGACAAATTTGTAAAAAACGTGGTGTAAATAAGGTGTGGACGGTTTGGGGGTGGGAAACCAGATCAACCACTGACAAGGCAAGTGGGATAAATTGGCGAGGTGCGGCAAGGAATGTAGAGGTGGGGGGGGTGGGGGTGAGTGGGAAGGCAGGGTAAGGAGGTCATCACCATAGGGTTAAACAGGAATTAAGGGTGGAAGTGTATGAAAATATAAAAGGATTAGAGAGGCTGTATATTTTATATTTTTCAAAGTGTCTAGGAGGGGGTGTACTTGGTATAGTAAGAGGTTGGGGTGAATGGTTTTGATTAGTGTAAGTGTTAATTTTATTTAGGGGAGAGAAGTGGAGGGCTTGTAGAGGGAAGAGTAACGTTTTTTTTATTTGTTGGGAGTGAGAGGGAAAGTGGGGGCGTTAGATGGATGCTTTGAAAGGTTTGTAGTTAGATTCAGGGGGGGGAGGACCAAAGGGTGAAGTACTTTGAGATAATGGGAGGGGGATCAAGATCTGTCATTGCTGATGGTAGGAAAGGGTTTTTGGGGTAAAGGTTTTGCCAGGAAGGAGGGAAGGGGAAAATTAACTGAAAAGGAGTGTTGGGTGACTCTGAATAGATGAGTATGGTAAGTGTTTAATGTTTGATTGTTTAAATTGGTGTATTGGTAAAGGATAGAAGTGGTATGTTTTTGGGAAGGAGGTAGGTGAATAAGGGGATTGATTTAGAGGACTTTATCGTGATACGGGATTAAGGGGTAATCTAAAGTAAGAGTTGAGGGGATGGTGGCCAGGAGTTTGCAGGAACCAGGAGGGGGTTTCATCCACGGTTCATAATGTAGAAGTTGGGGGTGTATGAGAGGGAAGTAGGTGGTAGTTTGAATTCTTTCAGGGAAGGGGGGGAGTTGGACGTTGGATGGAACTTGTGTGGTTGGAGTTTGGTGTGGGTTAATAGTTGTTTGGGGGAGTGGAAGGAGAAGGGGATAGTTGATAATGGGGGGTAGAAGGGGCAAAATTAAAGTGGGAGGAAATGGGAGTGGGGGTATTTCCTGGATTAATGGATTTTTTTTAATGATAGGTGATTAAGGTCGACCAATGGTTATGGATAGTGGGTTGGGAAGGCTGAAAAGCTCTACTGAGAAGAAGGGTCAAAGGTGGCGGGGAGTTAGGAGTTGAGAAAGTAGAAGTGGGGAAAATAAACAGGTGTGAGGGTGGAATGGTTGGGGTGTAAAATGGAATGTAAATGGGGTTATGAATAAGTATAACAATCCTAGATTGTCTGAAAGGATAGTGATCGTCCGCAAAATGGATAAAATTTAGGGGGGGTAGGGAGTAGGGGGGATTTAGTAATAAGCCCCGATTTGGTAAGATCAGGTATTTGGAGGCCCATGGTTAAGGAGTGGATTAAGGGTTTAGAGAAGGCAGATAATAAAGAGGGGGAAAGGTTGGAGACCTGACGGGGGGTAGGGTGTACTATTGGTTTTGACGTGAATGCGATATTGTTGATAGGGATTATGTGATGGGTGCTTATATATACGGGGATGGATGGTGGTATATTACAAAAGAGTGAAGTTTATTTTAGGGGTGGAGGGAGTATAAATGGTTGGGAGGGGGAGGGAATTGAAAGGGGGGGGAAAGGGGATAGGTGGTTGGAGATGGGGGAGTAGGTGGAAGACTTGATGTTTGGAAGTGGGCAAATAGGGGTGAAGGGTAAGGGTCAAGAACCAAATTGTTAAAAAAGTTAGTATGAAGGTTATGGGTGGGGTCAGGAGAAAGGGGGGATTGTTGGGGGAAGGGTGATTATGTTTGATTGTGTGGGAAATGTAGGGACAAGTGAAATTTTGTTGGGTATTGATTTTGAAGTGCGGATGCTTAATTAAGGTGGGAAGGGGGTGGGGAGGAAGATTTGGGAAGGGGAAGATTTATTTGAGTATTGGAGGTTTAGTGGATGGGTGAGGGGGTGTGGTCTGAGTGTAAGAAATTTTGGGAAGGGGATGATGTTTGTAATGATTGCGGAGGATGCAAGGTAGTATTTAAATGAAAAATTGGGGGAATAGGGGTTGGGGGGAGGGGTTGAGGGGTTGTATTTTTAAGTAGGTGGGGGTTGGGGCAATTGAATTGATTGTAGAGATAAGTAGGGAATAGGATTAGAAAGAGAGAAGGGGGAGAGGGAGGGGGGGAGGAGGGGGGGGGAGGAGAGAGGGGGGGAGGGGGGGGGGGGGGGAGGAGGGGAGGGGAGGGGGGGGAGGGAAGAGAGGGGGGGAGGGAGGGGGGAGAAGGAGGGGAGGGGGGGGGGGGGGTTGGGGGGAGAAGGAGGGGGAAGGGGAGGGGGGAGGAGGATAGGAGGGGGGAGGGGATGAGGGGGGAGGGAGGGGAA